>UELU01126450.1:0-11883 GCA_900490025.1 Megastigmus dorsalis
CTTCGTAAGGAGGTTATACATTTTTAAAAGTTTAAAGTCTGTAAAAAATAAATAATATTTGAAACAAAATTGATATATTGAAGCATATTTGAGATTTCAGAGTATGTACGCCTATGTATATTTTTGAAACAATGTCTTACGACTTTGGGTTAGACAAAATTTTATTCTGTTTACAGTATCAGCGAATAATATAGGTAGATTAAAACATTTTGATTTTTTTTTATAAAATATATTTTTGAGCTTTCAACTTTTGAGAAATTTTTCCCAAATTAAGATATGGAACAAATTCACTTCTTATGGAAAATCTATGATTATAAAATTGTAAATTTGAAATATTGTTCTTTTCATTTTTACATTTCAAATTAGGCATCCATCCGTATCCTCCGTTTGGATAAATAAGTGGATATGTCGTGGGGTCAGTGTGTTTACTTATTAAAGGAATACTAATTGGATTTTCATGTCTGGAATATATAACAATATCACGTTCTGTAGGAGCTAGACCATCTTTTCCTACAAATATCATAGCAACTTCATTACAAGATTATCAGTGAAAAGACTTATGAAATATTCAATTCAAGCAGAAATTTTAACTAAAAAATGTTGGATAGTTAGTGTTAATTTCGAGAATAACTTTTTCACCATCTAAAGAAGAAATATCATTTAATATGCTCGAAAACAATTCTTCATTCGATTAGGTTTCGCAATGACAATAAATAAATCACAAGGGCAATCGTACAATGAAGTTGGTATCTACCTACCAACACCAGTGTTTAGTCATGGTCAGTTATACGTTGCTCTTTCTAGAGCTAAGAGCAAGAAAAATTTAAATTTGTTACTACTGAACAATGCAAAAGTAGAAAGTGACAAATTAAAGCATAAACACAAAATTTACACTAAAAACATTGTATACAAAGAAATATTATAAATAAAATAATAAAAAATTCTGATAACAATAATCAAATTTTATAGAACATCAATATCATTTTAATAAATGCATGCACTGAAAACCAAAAAAAAGTACAAAACGGCAACAGCTTGTTATTGCATGCGCTGAAAACAATAATAAAATATTATATAACGGCAGTAGCATTTTAATAAATGCATGCGCCGAAAACCAAAAGAAATTACAATGCAGCAGCAGCATGTTATTGCATGCGCTGAAAACAATAATAAAATATTGTAAAACGGCAATAGCATTTTAATAAATGCATGCGCCGAAAGCCAAAAAAAAATTACGAAACGGCAGCAGCATGTTAAAGTATGCGCCGAAAACCAAAAAAAAATTACGAAACGGCAGTAGCATCTTAAAGCATGCGCCGAAAACCAAAAAAAAATTACGAACCGGCAGCATCAGCATGTTAAAGCATGCCCCGAAACCAAAAAAAAATTACGAAAGAGCAGCAGCATGGTAAAGCATGCGCCAAAAACTAAAAAAAAAATTACGAAACGGCAGCAGCATGTTAAAGCATGCGTTGAAAACAATAAAAAAATATTAAATCTAATTTGTAAAAGTCTTACTTAAGAGTCCAAATAGCAGTACTGGGACGAAACGCTTCATATACAGAAAAATCAAATAAAGGTGTTTAAACCATGAAAACACCATAAAAAATGAAAACACCATAAACATGAAGACACCATAAAAAATGAAAACGCCATAAAAATGAAAATACCATAAAAAACCAAAACACCATAAAAAATGAAAAAAACAAAAAATGAAAACACCATAAAAACCAAAACACCAAAAATTGAAAACACCATGAAAAATGAAAACACAATAAAAAATGAAAATACCATAAAATTCTAAACATCTTAAAAAATGACAACACCATAAAAAATGATAACACCAAAAAAAGTTAAGAAACCATAAAAAATGAAAACTGTTAAAAACGAAAACACCATAAAAATAAAAACTCCTTAAATTCTCTTCATATCGAGAAAAATCAAATGAAGGTGTTTAAACCATGAAAACATCATAAAAAATGAAAACGCCATAAAAATGAAAATACCATAAAAAACGAAAACACCATAAAAAATGAAAAAAACAAAAAATGAAAACACCATAACAACCAAAACACCAAAAATTGAAAACACCATAAACATGAAGACACCATAAAAAATGAAAACGCCATAAAATTCGAAAACATCTTAAAAAATGACAACACCATAAAAAATGATAACACCAAAAAAAGTTAAGAAACCATAAAAAATGAAAACGGTTGAAAACGAAAACACCATAAAATTAAAAACTCCTTAAATTCTCTTCATATAGAGAAAAATCAAATGAAGGTGTTTAAACCATGAAAACATCATAAAAAATGAAAACGCAATAAAAAATAAAAACTCCATGAAAAATAAAAACACAATAAAAAATGAAAACACCATATAATTCGAATACATCTTAAACATGAAAACAACATAAATAACTAAAACACCATAAACAATGAAAATACCATAAAAAAACGCAAACACGATGTTACGTTTCGTTTTCTTTTTTTTATATTTTTATGCTTTGACTTACTCCTAATTCATTTTTATATAAATTAAAGTTTTCTTTACTCGTTTCATTATAAAACATCCTCTCTCACTTCGAAGCTCGGTGCATATGTACTGGTGCTTTCCTGGCATTGAAGTGAGACAAAAACTTCAAGGCCAGAAAAGTATCCTATTGCACGTTGCGCGTGCAGGAATGCACAGCGATAGCGCTTGCCGAAACCAACTCCTTGGCCCAAGCGCTGTTGCTGTGCTCGGGCCTATCCCACAAGAGAGAGAGAGAGAAAGCTACTCAGCAGTTTTCGCCCTAGACGGCAAACTACGCGTCGACGAGGGCCGGGCCTCAGTCCTCAGTCCTTAACAGAAAGCCAAGTAGTATAGACGTGCCGGTCGACGCTCTATAATTGTACCTTGATTTCTCATACATTTTCGTTCTCCGTTTATAGACGCTTAAATTTAACAATTAAACTGATCTAATTAATTTAATTTAATCAAAGGTATTTTCATCCTTTTTTTGTGTGATACACCGCGAAAGTTAATTCGGGAATCTAGTTACCCGAAAGCATACAGGAACTCGAGAGAAGCTTGGAACTCTCTCTCTCTCTCTCTCTCTTTCTGGTTGCGTAAAAGCGTTTTCTGGTTTCCATTCCGTACGGGCCGTTATAAGGTAAGAACTATTGTATTTATAATTATAAGCGAAACATTATAACCCGTCCCCAATTTAGTTTTTTTTTACTAATTTAAAGTTTTTACTAGTTTACCATTGACTGTAATAGAGGAGCAGTGCGGGCGTGCCCTCTCATAGCATACTTTCGTCCCGATTTCTAAAACACATATATATATATATATATATATATCTAACCTAAGGGCAGTGCGGGCGTCCCTTTTTCCAATAGTTAGTAGGTATCTCGTGTACGGTCGGCGCATTTTCCCGTCTAGCGTCCCTAAGGCGAAGCCGAGACATTATGATTCCCCTTCCTAGATAGTTCCCAATCCGCAAAATCGACTCCCTTCTTGGCGCGCGGACCTCTCTCCCTATCTTTCCCTTTGTGTACCCAAGTGCATCTATAATTCGAGCGAACACGTGCTACTAGCCCCTCCAGACACCGCAGCTCCCCGCCAGGCTAAGATCAAGGAGGACCCTCAAAGCTTGATCGTAAGCAGGCCTGCCGTAAACAACCCAAGAAGAGGCTCGGCCCCTCGGTTATTATCTTATCCCTCTGGCTTAGATCAGCGAGAATTCGATAAAAATCTGAGCGACTGCAGCAGAATTCTCACAGGGCCTGACTGGAGCTGTGTTGCTCGAGTAAAAATTGCATATGTACATTCTCTTCCCTCTCTCCCCCACCTCCCTTCTCGCTCTATCTCCCTTTGACAGAGTAGAGCTCGAGTGAGTGTGGCCCGCGTACGCTGAGCACCGAGAAAGCTTTCGACACCGGAATCCCACCTAATCTCTCCTACCCTTAGTAACTCAAAATTTGTAACTCGGAACCCGCGAAACCCCGGTCAGCGCAGCGGCGCTCACCTAGATTGTAATAATTTTTGTAAAAAAAAAAGGGAATTAACAATATATATATTCTTAGCTTTTTATCATAATATACATTTTATTATTTTATCCTTCCTCCCATAAACACCTTCATTTTACTCCTCTCAATTATCTAGGGTGCGAGCTCGTACGGGGCGCGCGGCGCAAGGCCCACAGACAAAAATATAAATGTATATTATATATATATATATATATATTTGTATAACACGAGCGGAGTGCTGTACTCTATGCTAAAGCATACAGTTCCGTACTCTGTACGTAACAAAACAACATAAACAATGAAAACACCATTAAAACGAAAACACCATAAAAAATGAAAACACTATAAAAAATGAAAACACCATAAAAAACGAAAACACCATAAACAATGAAAATACCATAAAAATGAAAACATAAAAGAAATCGAAAACACCATAAAAAATGAAAACATAAAAAAATCGAAAACACCATAAAAAATTATAACATAAAAAAATGAATACACCAAAAAAAATCAAAACAACATAAAAGAATAAAAACACAACCAAAATTGGGTAACCATAATCAATGACATAATAAAAAATGAAAACACCATAAAAAATGAAAATACCACAAAAAAAAACGTAACCATACTCAATGAAATAATAAAAAATGTAAGCACTAATTTGTTATTGTTATTGTTATGTAGTTTTTATTAGTAAAAAATTAGGTACATCTTAATCGGTGATCCGAGACCGGAGAACCGGAGAACCGGAGAACACTAAAATGGGATCTTCCTTAATATAATATAAGATTATCATCGCGATTATACGAGATATTTTAAATTTTATAAAATACATTATATCTAATTAATTATACAATTAAATTTAATAAACTTAAATTCTTATTTGTATTAAGTGAGTGAATATTAAATAAATCCAACTTTTATATTAATTTATCGTGTACAAGTGAAATTATTATTTACACCTTCCGAACGAGATTTACGACAAGAAACAGATCTTCAATTAAGCAAAAAGTAAGAAATTTATTCAATAATAACTTTCCATAAATTATATAACTAATAAATCTCGAATAATATTCAAGACTTAACAGGTTAATCCACTCACGTACGGAGAGTTGAGATAATTTCTTTTCAATTTATCATCTCGAATCTTTACGCTCATCGAAATTGAATTAAAAAATCGTTTCTAATGTAAAATTTTACGCTCTTTCAATTGATGTAAACCATTTTGTTCTGCCTAAGCCGTTCTCCAGATATAAGTAAATAAAACTTTGAAACTCTGTTTTCACATAGAACCTCTGGACCTAGGAAGCTGCAAATTTGAAAATCGGTTTTTTTCGACCCCGATTTACCTAATAACCAAAATGCAGTCGTTTCTATATCGATTTCCATTTCATTTGTATTTTGTATCTTGTTACTGTACTATATGTATTTTGTTTATTGCATGAGCGAATGGTTCTCCCATTAAAAGTGAACTGCTCTCCCGTTTAACGGGCAAACAGCTCGCCGTCTAACAACAATACCAGTTGGGGCACCCGCTCTCCCAGTCTTTTTTCCGTGTAGTACTGAGAATATTAATGGAATTTTTTCAGTTTTTATAAGTACTGGAACATCGATTTAAACAATTAAAAACTTATTTATTGCTGCCAACATATAATACGAATTGTTATTAGTTGAAAAAAATAAGCTCAACTATTCAGTAACGTTAAAGTTGTTAATTTAAGGCTAGTGATTTGCTTCAAATATAATAGAATGAAATATTCTAATCTATTTTCTACTGGTTTTTTTACATAGATATCATCTATTAGTTTATACATATTTCACTTATAAAGGCTGGAAGGATTTCATCGGATTGGCTATACCATTCGACAGATCACGAAATTCTATGGAACACATATGTTTCTCGTTTTTTGATTGGATAAGTAGTTGCCGCGTTATTAATCGTGAAAGGTTTGTAAGGTGAGCCAATCATGCATCCTTTGCAACCTTTTGAAGTTTAGCGAAATTCGTGCACTTTTCACCCGTTTATACGGTAGACTCATTGGGAAGACTTATTTTTGCAGAGGGTGTGGAAATGTGAACAAGCGTTCGGGAAGTATATGAAACACATATGAGGCATTTCACGTCAACTCACCTTACGCCGTGCGCGGCGGCGGCGATGAGTCTGCTCTTTCGCATCGTTTTTCTCGAAGAAAACATCTTGAGCACTTTCTGGAAAAAAAGTTTTTTTATGTAAAAAATCCTCAGCTTTCCATTTAAAACATGAAAAAAAATATTAAAAATACCTTTTTTGAGATATAAGACGTTTTATAATTTTTAAAGGTGAAAATATAAAATTTTGAAATAACTGCTTACACCATTGGAAAGCTGAGGAAAAAATAGATCGAAAACATCTATTGGATATTTTTTTTAAGTATATTTTAGTACTGCAAATACGAGTTAGAAATAGCATGATTTGGCGTTCGCGCGCCGCGCTAGGAGTTGACGTGAAATGCCTCATTGCGTCTCATATGTTGACTGTCGTAAACCAAACGCGACTCCAGTCTACTAAGATTTTCGTTTTTGTATAGGATTATTGAATACCTATAGTTATTTTCTTTATTTATAGGTTAAGGTAGCTCTATAGGTTATCGAATTTTCTAAATCATAAAAAATAATTATGTAAAAATATTCAGAAGATAGAAAGTAAAAGATTTTTATATAGATAACGGTCTAAACGATTATTGAAAAACTAGATTTTAATAGCTTGATATCTTAGCTTTTCAAAACTATAAAATTCGTTTTAAATTACAGTATATAATTAAAAGATATTTACTATCAGAACAAGCAAAATCTTGTTTTCACGGATTAATTTATGAAGAGATAGAAATGTACAGAAAAAAAATATTTTCAATAATGTCTTATTTTAATAATAATAATTCTTTATTTATATCTCTTAGATTTACATTTTTTTACACATCTTACTCTACTATGTATATACATGCAATGTCTGTGTTTTTTATCTTTGTGTCACATTTATTCTTTTGTCTCTTCTTTTTTCTTTCTTCTCTCCTGCCCTTTACTCTTTCCCCTTATCTATCCATTCCAGCTCCTTTTTCTCTCCATTGGAACCGTATTCCCTTCCATCTATCCTAATCCATCTATTCTTTCCATCTCCTTTGCCTTTTCGATTATTCTATACCTATCCGCTATCTCTCTCTCTCTCTCTCTCTCTCTCTTTCACTTAACCATTCATCTATTACATATATTACTTCCTCCCTGCACTCCCTTTCTAATTTCCACAGTCTGTCCCTGTCCTCTTCATTTTCAAATACCAACCACCCTTTGTCCTTCCTTTCTTGTAGCACTTCCAATCTCCACTTTTTCGCTCCTATTTTTTTCTCCATCCATTCTTCCAGCCCCATCTCTCTACATCTTATTCCCATCGTTATTAGCAGTCCTCTCTTCTTCTTCTCCACCACCCAGTAGTTATCCTTCTTTCCTTCTACTTATTTTTCTTCTACTACCTTTATCTAACTTTTCTCTTTTCTTTCTTTTTCTGTAACCTCTTTCTCTGTTTTTTCCTTCTTCTCTTCTTCTTCCTGCGTTTTTCAATCTTCCATCTCTAGCTCGATACTTGCCATCTTGTCCTTTACCTTTTCCAGCTCCTGATCTTTTTTCTTTATGCTTTCTTTAATTGCCTTCATTTCAACTCTTATCCTCTTGAATTTCTCCTTCCACTCTGTTTCCCTTTTCTCTTCTTCCATTTTCATTCTTGTCACTTCCTCTTTCAATTTTTTCATTTCCAGTTAACAGCTTTTTTTTCCTCCCATTTCTTCTTATTTTCTTGTACTAATTCTTTTGCCCTTTTCTTTCTCACTTTTTTTCCCTTTTTTTTATTCTGCTCTACGTGTTTACTTTTTCTACAACACCAAAGTTTTTTTACCTTCTCCTTCCCGGCCATAGACTATGTCTTGTTACTAGACCTCCTTTTCACTACTCATTTTGGATCCTTCGTTCCGTTCCCCTTCGTGCGCTCCATTTTCTTACAGTTCCTTTTATCCCTGACTCATTTCCCCACTTTACCTCTCTCCCCTGTACTCCTCCATCCCTTCCTCTCTCTCTGGAAGAAACCTTTCTCCTTCTTCGTCCCGTTCCCATACCTTCCCATTGATCCATAGTTTATTGTAACTATTTCTCACTAGCTTCCCTCTTCTCATCTCCTCCCTGGCGATTCTTCTCATATCTCTTTTCATTTTTCTTTCTCCCCATGTTAAGTCGCTATCTATATACAGTCTTGTCCCTTTCAACTTAGCTTTACTTTGCATAATTTCCATTTTCCCCTCCCATGTTTCGCATTCTACCCCTACCTTGTCTCCCCTTTCTCCTATCCTCCATGTATTTCTTACCTCCACTTCTATGTTTAGTTTTTCTCTTATCCAGTTTTGCATGAACCACTTCTCGTTCCTCATCCCTTCCGTTCCCGTGATTATTATGTTTTTCCTTCTTCTCTCTTTGTCCATCTCCTCCAAGTTTTTTTCTTAGTTTCACTTCTTACTCCTTCCATTATTTTCCTTTCTAGCCTCTTTTCTATTGCTAACTCCATCCTCTCGAGATTTTCTTTCGTTTCTCTGTAGTTTTCTTTCATATTTTCTTCTATTCCCCTTACCTTCTATATTTTTTCCCATTTTTCTTCCCATTTTTGTCCCAACCCCTTATCTCTTCTTTCACATTTCCTTCTACAGCCTCCATTCTCTTCTCCAGTCTCTTTTCCAACTCGTCTATTCTCTCCATCACTTTATTCCAAATCTTCTCTATCTCTTCCTTTTCATTTTCTTCTTCTTTCTCTACTTTTTCTTCTTTTTTTGTCTTCTTTGTCTTTTTCTTCTTTCTCTTCTTCCTCCCTGTCCTTCTTATTCGCCTGAAAGTAGTTTGTTATTTTTTCCTCGTTCGGACTATCCCTACTTTTTCTCTTTCCCTCTATCCTTTTTTTCTCCGCTAGGTATTACCGTTCTCTCTCCTCCTGCCAGGTTTTTAACCGTTGCCCGTTTTCGCTCGGTGTTGAGTGATGTTCACTTACACTCTTGCTTCTTCCTTTAACTGTTGCGTTCACTTTCCCTATCTCTCGCCCCCTCTCTACTCCCTGAATACTCTATGCCCGATTCTCTCTCTCTCACTCCTCTCGCCACGTGTTTCCTTCTCACGCCATTTCCCACTTCACCTCCCCCCACTGCCCTTGTTTTTTCCACTCACTTTTTTACTCTTTTTCTCCTCTTCCTCTATCTCACTCTCTTATTTTTTTCTTTATCTCCTTCCACTCGCTTTTTCTCCTTGTCACAGACACTACGGTATACACATATTCGCGCGTACACTGCTAGCAGCGCCCCTCCGGCATGTCTTAATTTAATAAAATAATAAAAGAATACGATATTAAACCTAAATAAAAATTGATAAAAAAATTTTTGAAATTGTAATTTCATATTACCGGTCCAGTCGAACTTCCCACAACTTGTGTGAAAAAATAACTAGGTATTAGCTTCGCTCGGTCGACAACGCCCGTACGGGAATCACCTGCTTCCCGCACTTGTTACTCAATGTACTTCTGTGAGGCGACGTATCACTCCGAAAAATCATATAGTACTTTTTGAACCTAGTTCTACTTTACAGCCGCGCGTGGAAAGTAGCGTCCGAGGATCTGCGAAGCAGGTCCGAGGATCGCTACTGTACACGCAAGGCCGAAAAGTTTTACGGCCGAGGTGCAAACAATATTTTTCGAGATAGTATCCGTAAAGCTCGACTTTACGGACTGTTTCGAAGATTTTTTAACTTTACGTATACGTTTTCGCGGGGACCTAAAATGGCCACGGTATGTACAGTCGGCGCCTAGACTATAAGAAGAGTTCCGCAGAAAGCATTAGATATTATGTTGGCTTCTTTGGCACCATTTATAGTAAAATAATATCAAACATCATTAAATAAAGTGGAGTCTCTTTTGTGAGAAAAAAAAGATTGATTCTTTGAGTTTGACATGGGAAAGTTTAGTGGAATTCTTATCTGATTGTTTTGATGCGGGTGCGTCTGTGGGACGTTAAATTTATACATGGGATGCATCACCAGTGATAGAATATTTGAAAGGTTTGTTTGAAATATTCTATCGGGATTCTGACGGGATGCCTTCCTGATATTTTGGCGACCATCAAACGTAGATTCCTTGCTCTCGGATATAGCTTTTTCCTGCATGGAGACAAAAGAAGATCGGGACTAAGCCCTAAGGCAATCTTACATTGATCTACAACTAAAGAGTTAAATAGAGGGTACTATGGCTGGTTTAGTCAGTCTGGCATCACAACTATTCCTTTGGCTTTTTCATTCTTTATTTTAACTAGGGTTTTTAAAACTAAGGCAAATGGCGGGAAAGCGTAAAAATTTAAATTTGTCCATGTTCTAGTAATGTATCAATTTCTCTAGCTTCGGTTTCTGGATACCAAAAACAGAAATTCTTACACTTTGCATTTAAACTCGATGGAAGCAACTATATTCGATTCACCGAATAAAAGAACAATTTCATTAAATTCGTCGTTAGACAACTCCCACTCTGTGTCCTCATTTTTTAATCGCGATAAAGCATCTGCTTCTTTGTTCTCTTTTGATGCTATATAAGAGGCAAAAAGATATACCCTATGTTTTTCCACCCATTGCCAAATTCTTGGCATTAATCGATTAAAATTTTGTGTATTACTCCTCCTATCTTATTAACCCATTAAGGGGAAGCGGTAGCGATAGACTACGCTATTCGCCACGCTAATAGACGAGATAACATATAATATTTAATTGTAAAGCAATTACTTACTTAGCGCACAAAAATAGGGCTCAGCGGCGTAGATCTCACGGTGCGTCACATATGTAGGCCATTAAATTTTACGCAGGATGCGTAATTTCGACCTGCAATTGGAAGAGGCGGCCGAGGTGGGTGACAGGTCCCAGCCGTCATTACACTCAAGTAAACTAGACGCACCGCGGCGCCGCGCCGTCGGCCGCGCGATAGCGTGCAACTGGTGTAGTACAGTGTACTTTAGGTATTTACGCCACAGATGGCGCTACTTGAACTACAAATATAAGTTATAAGGTAGGAGCCGTCCTTGGCTTAGTGGGTAAGGCGCTTGCCTGCTAAACAAGGCAACTCAAGTGGTCGTGGGTTCGATTCCCGTCTGAAGCCCGGAAATTTTTCGGGATTTTTTCGAACGGAAAAAGTACCCATGACTGCGATATTGAAAGAAAAAGTCCCACTGGGCATTGTTTCAGATAAAGGAAAAAGTCCCTCTGGGCAAAATATCGAATTAAAAAAGTCCCATTGGGCAATATTGAAAAGTCCCACTGGGCACAAAGATTTGAAAAAAGGAAAAGTCCCACTGGGCAAAGATACAGTATCATGGCTAAATGTGCAGAGTTCACCATGGCCAATAAAACCCAATAAAAAAAAAAAAAAGTTATAAGGTTACAACTCATGCGGCGATTTGCAAAAGCCGCGACCAGCGACCGTCTACATCGCACGATCGCGCCGGCTAGAGATAACAAATTCTAACTGAGCATAAAAGCTTATTTTCGCAAAAATTTTTGAAAAATAATACAAAAAAAATTTAAAGCGTGCAATACATGTAAAAACGTGTATTCACATTTTACAAGATAGTAGAACTTGCACTATTCCAATACGGCCAATCACAAATTATAAAAAATTGCCCAACCAACGATATAGACGTAAAGCCATTATCTACATTTTACAAAATATAACTACTAAAAATGCATCAGACATAAATTAATTCAATCTCTTTGTGAGATTTACATACACTGTTCAGTCATCTACATTCCATGACGAACACAGCATCTTTTATGC
>UELU01126453.1:0-13985 GCA_900490025.1 Megastigmus dorsalis
GCTTATAACGTAGCTACGGACACGCGGTTTATCGGCGCCGCATGCCGCCGCGGCCGCAGTCGCGCGCTCGGGCGCGAGCTTACGCGATTGTTTAAACGTTCATAACTTTTTTTCGGGTAGAGTGTACTAAAATTTTTTTTGCGGATGTTTAATATATACATTAGAGAGTAAATATATAAAAAAAAAATTGTTTAAAACGAGGAGAAGTTGGTTAAATTGCCAATTGTTTATTGTAAAATCAATTATTTATTAACAAATTAATTTTTTTTCATTTAAATAATCCTTCATTCAATTCTACCATCAATTTTGAATCTACCATAAAAATTTCATCAAGTTTCATTAAATAGTTTCGGAAATATAGCAATTACAAAAAAAAGTAGGTAAAAAATTCATTTGTTAATAACTTTTTACAAAATTAAAATTTTACAAAAATATTTTAGGACGTTAATCTACACATATAAGTCTTTAAGAATCCACCATTACATATGTGAAATTTGAATAGTCGATTTTTAGTGGCCCACTTGAGAAATTTTGACTCATTACAATGTATACATATTGTAACAAATGCATATAAAAGTGCTTTTTTTATTATAATTGTTTATAAAATAGTATAAACAGTAAAAAATATAGTAATTAAAAGAAACGATCGATTAGAGTAACGTGCAAAACGTGAAAAAAATTAATAAAATTTATTATAAAAAACAACTTATTCCGAGAGGGGATTCGAACCTCGGTAACAAAAATTACCAGTCAAGGTGCTAATCCACTACGCCATCCGAATCACTTAAGTCATAAAATCAAGAAGTCACATATGTCTATCAGCCTATACGCTACTAGCAATTATTTTAATTTTTTGCCTTTGGAATTAAATAATATAATTGTCAGGTATAATTAATTACATAAATAATAAATTTTTTCAAAATATTGAAATTATATTGATTTTTGAAAATACAGTAAAAAATGATAAATGCCCTCTGCGTTATTGTGCTTTAATGATAATATATATACGTTTAATTTATTAAAATCATGAGGTTCCGTCTAATGTAAAATGTCAGTAGTGTTGAAATTAAAACACCTTTCAATTGTAATTATTTTTAGAATTTATCTTATAAAAATGTAATTACATTTGGGGAAGTAAAACATTTAATAAACTTTTATGTTAAATAATTCGGTTAAACAACATCTATTAATGCACTTTGGAATTTACTCATTAATGTATAAGGTTCATAAAAAAAAAAAATCAGTTCAAAGGCCGGGTTTCTGTAAACCGCGTGGATATGATACGCGCGACAATTCCCCTTTTGCCGGTTTGGGTGCTGCACGTTCCCCCTCTCTAACGAAGAGGCTACGCGCTCGATGGATCCGACGGGTGAGATAAGGGGGCGATAGCTAGATGCGCATGGTTCACATGCACACCGCGCGGTGGGCCGTGGTCGAATTCGCTACGCTTTTTCAACACGGCACTAGCAATCTCTTACTAATCTCTGCTTAAGGTCAGCGTTTTGAAATATATTTCAGATACTTTCAAATAATGCTTACCGTAACCTTTCGTGACAGATTGTGATAATATTACATAAAGGATTTCCTGGAAAGATTCTGGAAGCTATTATGGGAGCTTCAAATAACCTTAACACATCTTCCAAACTTCAATCTTTCAAAAAGCTTACTGCAACCATTCTTAATTGCTTTCACGAAAGATTGCAGTATGGTTCTTAGAAACATTTCATGTAAGGTTCCCGAAAGCTTTCTGCAAGGTTTCATGGAAAGTTTCGCAATCTTCCATCTGGAATCTTACTTGCTATATTCCGTTAAGCTTACGAGAAGCTTACGTGAAAGCTTTTATTGGAAGGTTAACGAAAGACTTTATGGCAAACTTAAGGTAAGCGTTTTGAAATATATTTTAGAAACTTTCAAATAATGCTTATGATAAGCTTCCGTGACAGATTCTGGTAATATTACATGAAGGATTTCCTGGAAAAATTCTGGAAGCTATTATGGCAGTCCGCAGAAGGGACCGCGAAGACACCAACGACGTTAGCAACCCCAAGTGCAAGGGAAACCACCCCGATTCAAGCCACCCTGCCGACCGCGCCGGTAGAGACGGCGGCCACCACGCAAAACGCGACGCCACCGACAGCGCAGGGCATGAGGAGCCAGGAGGCAGTTGGGGCCGGGCCGTGGACCACCAACGCACAAGGGAAGAGAGAGTTTGTGGGCGTGTGCTTCAAGTGCTCACGATCAGGGCACAGAGCATCCGAGTGCCCCGATGCACTGTGCTACACCTGTGGCAAGGCCGGCCACATGTCGAGGAACTGCCCTCTAAAGGGCCAGCAGAAGGCACAAAACGTGCCCGAAATGTGCCCACTTACGCGCAAAGTGGGGAAACGAGTAAGCTGGGGGGTTGTAGAGTCCCACACCCCCCAAGCTGGTACACCAGGGACATCAGAGGGAGCAGTACGTCCGCCCCGGGACAAGTCGGGCCGGCAAGCTATTACATTTCGTTCGCATCACAATAAATAATGGCACTAGACATTTCGATTCGCTCACATAATTTTATATTTTCAACAATGTCTAAAATGTCGAACTGACGCACGATTCAACCACTTGCGAGAGCCGAAAGTAAGTGAAAAATGTGGATCCACCTATCGGAGTATTTTGGAACTTGATTCAGTATTCAAATTTATTGAAAGTTATTTAAGTTATGAAATGTTTTTACTATTTCGTTTTTAAAAGTTAACTGAAAATAATTATATTCTACATACATTAAAAAATTTTAAAGTTAATTCAAAATTAGAAAATTTCTCGAATGTGGATTTATATAGAAAAAACGTGCAAATTGGTAAAGAACAGTTTCTGAAAAAAAATTTTAACTTGAAATTTGATTTAAATGTTCAAGTTTAAATAAAGCGGACTGCAACCTTTGCAAATTCCTTCCGTGGTAGATTCTATTATTGATTCATGGAATATCTTGTGTAAGCTTGCCGTAAATTTTCTGCACGGTTCCAAGGAAAGCTTCTCATCCTTATTTTTGGAATCTTGCATGTTATATTCCCGAAAACTTACGGAAGGCTTACGTAAAAGCTTGGATTGGAATGATATCCAAAGATGCCATGAAAAATATTGGTAACAGGGAAAAAAATCCATTGATTCCGCTGATCGAAGCCCGCTAAAACTACTATGCGTATCCATAATAATACTTGTCGTTGTGCCTGGGAGTCGATATCCTCATGTTTCTACTGATCGAATTCGCATTGGCAAGAGAGTAATATTACATGGAAGATTTCCTGGAAAAATTGTGTAAGCTATTATGGAAGCTTCATGTTACCTTGACATATCTTTCGAACGTTCAAACTTTCAAAGCTTACTGCAACATTTTATAATTACTTTCATGAGAGATTGTAGTATAGCTTTAAGAAACATTTCATATAAGGTTCCAGCAAGCTTTCCGCAAGGTTTCACGGAAAGTTTCGCGTTCGCATATTTGGAATCTTACTTGCTATATTCCGTGAAGCTTACGGGAAGCATGCTTCAATGCTTGCATTGGAAGATTATCGAAAGATTTCATGGCCAAGTTAAGGCAAGCATATTGAAATATATTTCAGAAATTTTCAAATAATACTTGCCATAACCTTCCGTAAAAAATTGTGGGAACATTTCATGGAAGATTTCTTGGAAGGATTCTGGAAGCTCTTATGGAAGCTTCGCGTTAGCTTGAAATTTGATTAAAGTGTTCAAGCTTACAGAAAGCTTACTGCAACCTTTCTCAATTGCTTTCATGAAAGATTGTAGTTTGACTTTAAGAAACATTTTATGTACGGTATCCGCAAGCTTTCTGCAAGGTTTCATGGAAAGTTTCGCGATCTTCCATCTGGAATCTTACATGCTATATTCCGTAAAGCTTACGGGAAGCTTACGTGGATGCTTGCATTGGAAGGTTGTCGAATGATTTCATGGCTGACTTGCGGTAGTCGTTTTGAAACATATTTCAATAATTTTCAAATAATGCTTGCCGTAACCTTCCGTGAAAGATTGTGGTAATATTTCATGAAAGATTTTTTGGAAGGATTCTGCCGTGCCTGCGTGTTCTTCTATTATTCTTTCTTTCGCAGTGGCTTCGTGTGATTCAGAAAATAGTTTTGATTGACTCAAACATTTAACCCATTTAATATTTTCCGGCTGGTTCTTTTTCGATGTTTTTTGAGTGGTTTTTTTTTGAACGTTTAGCTTTAGATAATCTATTTGATGTTCCATTATCTACATCAGATTCGAAAACTTGATGGATTTCATTTTCAGTGAGAAATTCAACATTTGCAGATATATACTGAGGCTCCGATAAATCTATTAACAATATAAAACAAATTTATAATTAATTAAAGGTAATATTTAAAAAATTTTTAATTCGTTTCAATTTTTATAACAGAAAAACGCGACTGATTATTTTTACTATGTATAGAATTAAAAAATTACTTACCTGAGCTTGACTCCTCGTCAATATTTTCCTCGTCAGTTAACGCATTATCTGGTGGAACTACAACAATATCTAGTTCTTTTTCTAAACAGTCGTTTTGAAGATCTTCAACATGCGATCTAACTCGACATTTTTACGACTAGATTTGTTTCTAGTTGATTTTCTTTTTCGAGCTCTCATTTTGAAAAGAAACACTTTACTCTGTTAAGGACAAAGTTCGACTAAATACGTTACACAGTTCAAAATCATATTAAAACTAAAAACGAGGCACAATTTGCGTGCAGGGGTCAGCGCGTTATAGTCTGTTTACATTAAATTACGTAGGAAGATATTGTATTGCGCCGTTGGTGCGTAAACGCAACATTACATCAGAATTGTTGTAAATAAAGTATATTAGTATAATTTTGGGGTTTTTACCCTATATGTTATAATTCTTTACCCTATAACCAACCCAATAAGCAAAAAGAACTTTTTTTTTAATTCATTAAGAATTCTTTTTGAATTCTTTTTGATAAAAAGTATTCCTAAAAAAGTAATCAATAAGTATTCAAAAAGAATTCTTTAAAAATATTCAATTCGTTTGAGAATGTCCTCTTTGTAACAATTCATAAAGTATTTATAAAGTATTCTTTTTATCGAAGAATCAGAAACGAATGAAGTTAAGGTTTATGCATTAATAAAGTAATCTAAAAGAGTACTTTTATGTGAAATCCATAAGTTGTCAAAAAATAATCTATAAGAATTCAAAAAGAATTAGTAAAGTATTCTTTTTTGGACAAATAAAAATTAATAATTTAAGAAGTGAAGCTGTGTGCACTCATTAATTATTCTATAAGAATTCTTTTATTGTACTAAAGCTTTTTTTAACAAACACTAAATATTATATTATATAATAGAGTCGCTTTTATATTAATTTTCGCACGCTTCACAATTTTTCGCAATTAAATTAAACACTTAAAAAAACCTTTTCTTACACTGGGATTCGAAAAATTACCGAAAAATTGCGATTTGTAAGTAGCGTTTGCAAAATTATTTAGTTTGTCCCGCGTAGTTTTTCGTTTTTCCAGAAAAAAAACGAATAGTGTAGCTACTCATTTCGCAGTACAATTGCTTGCGTTTACGTTAGAGATGGTTTAAGGATACATAAATATGAACAAACGTTTGCAAAATTTTTGCGGTTCACATATATGTACTGGGTTTTGGCATTTATTATAACTATTAGCAATAAAGAAATAATTTTTTTAACAGAGTATAATCACTAAGATTCAAAAGCGAATATGTGCGCCTGCTCAAGAGATCTAGGGTTTTTTTTTATACAACTTTCATTTAAAAACAGTTACTACTACTAAATAAGAAAAATAAAAAAATAAAACAATTTAATATATTTTCTAATGATTATTTCTCTTTAGTAATACAGGCCGGCACCGCAGGTGAATAACATTGGGTCGACGGGTAAGGAGGTTTTGTTAAAGAATGTCATATACTCAGAAATTTTATTGATCTATCGTTAAAAAAAACAAAACATTTTTAAACAATTATTATATTACATCTATGTATTATAGCGCGGGCGAAGCCGCGACGGGGGGTGCTAGTATTTTATAATTTTACTATGCACTTTTTTGTGCCGCAATGCATTTGTGTTGATGATTTTTTTTATTTTTATAAACACCTTGCAAAATTTTAACAAATGTAAATATATTTTTGTTATTTTTATATTATTATTCTATTATATTGTATTATATTATTATTATTAGTATTATAAATTGATTATTTAGAAGTCAATTGAAAAAGGAGACATTTTAATCTATTTCTGAAGGAGACACCACACAAAAGCCCATTTTCTCCCAACTTTAAAACGAAGTTCTTTTTCGATTTATGTTATGCATATTCTTTTAAAATGTTATGTTACAATTTGTCAATATTCCTTATCCGATTACAATATTTTCAAACAATTTTCATGTAAATCGCAAAAATAAACTTCTTTAAAGTTGAAAGAAAACTGGGCTTTTGTGAGTTGCCTCATATCCAACCAGACTCTAAGTTATGGCGTTTTACAACCGAATTTTGAACTGTCGTATTTTCCAATAGAAATGTGAATTAAAATGAAACTATATGCTATATTTAAACTACACTAATATATCTTAATGTTCATCGAAAATAATATTTAGGTGTTATTATTCTCTAAACTTGCAAAAAAATGTGTTAAGCAAAAGGAATACAATATTTAAATATATTCTCCTATTTTTTATGAAGTACATGGATGGTTTAAATTTCTTTCAATTACTTATATCTAAATATTAAAGAAAAAAAGTGAGGATTATAATAATAATAATATAAAGCACCAGAATTGCCTGTAGACGGGCCACCAAGAATGTTCATAGTTATTTATTATTAAGAATACTCAACTTTTTTAGAGCCGACAGTTTAAGAGCTAACACATAATTATCAGTCTATTGCAATTGAAATATTAACTAATAAGTGAAGTGTTTGGTCTACATTTGTAAATTCAATAACACAATAAATATTCTTCTAAGTGTAAATATTTCAGTGCCAAAGTAAGAGTTCTCCTTATACTGTTGGATAATAACAATAAAATAAAAGTAAACTTGTTTATATATATTATACTTTTGAAAACTTTTTTCAGCCATTTCATAGACGTTTTTCAAAAATAAAGTTTAAGGACCACAGATATACTGAAATGGTCTAATGCCATTGAAATATTAAATAAAATAATGATTTCACAACTTTCTATTGTTTGCATTAGTGTAAGTTTATCAGTGCAATAGAATTGTTTGTGAAAATAAAAATATTTCATTGTGCACCTGAGATTTATATAACTTATGTGATATTAAAATTGATCAATTATAATAGTATTCTTAAATTTTTTAAATTTATAGTAATTTTTTTAACTTAATTAAAAAACTTTACAATATTGTTTCTTTAATTATTATTGATTTTATATATGAGGCATTTAACGTCAACTCTCCTAGCGCGGCGCGCGAACGCCAAATCATGCTATTTCTAACTTGTATTTGCAGTACTAAAATATAGTTAAAAAAAATATCCAATAGATGTTTTCAATGTATTTTTTCCTCAGCTTTCCAATAGTGTAAGCAGTTTTTTCAAAATTTTATAATTTCGCCTTTAAAAATTATAAAACGTCTTATATCTCAAAAAAGGTATTTTTAATATTTTTTTTCATGTTTTAGATGGAAAGCTGAGGATTTTTTATATAAAAAAAATTTTTTTCAAGAAAGTGCTCAAAATATTTTCTTCGCGAAAAACGATGCGAAAGAGTAGGCTCATCGCCGCCGCCGCGCACGGCGCAAGGTACAGCGTGCAGACTTGTCTGCCCATTACCCCATTCGTTTTTCATCTTTTCTCTGCTTAATAATTTTTTTCTGAAATATTTGAAATTCAGAACTTAAAGATGATTTTTTTGAGTTTCAATCTATTTTCATCTATCGTAATAATAGCATGGTATTGTAAAGTTCCTGGTACAGATTTAGTCCCATGTAGCCTTGATTTTAGTTTCAAGACAGTTTTTTCGTAAGATTCTTTACTGCTATAAAAGACCTTGGTTTATTTGCAATTTTTTATTATTGGTAGAAAGTTGTAGACTCGCTCGTTTTGCACCTCTTTTTAAGTTTGCACCTATGCCATCGCATGGACCAGGAACTTTACAATACCATGCTATTATTCCGATCTTGCTTATTTATTAGCAATCTATACCAGGAACTTTACAATACCATGCTATTATTCCGATAGATGAAAATAGATTGAAACTCAAAAAAACATCTTTAAGTTCTGAATTTCAAATATTTCAGAAAAAAATTATTAAGCGGAAAAAAGATAAAAAACGAATGGGGTAATGGGCAGACAAGTCTGCACGCTGTACCTTGCGCCGCGCGCGGCGGCGGCGATGAGCCTACTCTTTCGCATCGTTTTTCTCGAAGAAAACATCTTGAGCACTTTCTGGAAAAAAAGTTTTTTATGTAAAAAATCCTGTTTCCATCTAAAACATGAAAAAAAATATTAAAAATACCTTTTTTGAGATATAAGATGTTTTATAATTTTTAAAAGTGAAAATATAAAATTTTGAAATAACTGTTTACACCATTGGAAAGCTGAGAAAAAAATACATCGAAAACATCTATTGGCTATTTTTATTAAGTATATTTTAGTACTGCAAATACGAGTTAGAATAGCATGATTTGGCGTTCGCGCGCCGCGCTAGGAGAGTTGACGTGAAATGCCTCATATAAGTATACTTGTCTATATTTTACTTTTTTTAAAGTTTTTTATTAATGCACATGATTGTGAAACTAATGTATACGTATATCGTATGCGTATTTCTTACATATGCATATCATATGCGTATTTCTTATATACGCATATAGTATACGTATTCTAATTTATCTCTAAATATAAATATACGTTTACTATATATTATATATCTATATACATACCGTATCTTATACGCGTAACGTATGCGTACAGCTGACAACACGTAATACACTGAAAAAAAAAATGTCTTGCAGTAAATGTCTGTGGATTAACTGTTAATGAACGTGGATTTGAATATGGTGAATTGAATATTCATTTACTGTTAATAAATATTCACTTGAACAGGTGACTTGTATCAAATTCGCCGTGCTTGATTGCCCCACGATCAAAGAGGTCTTTAAGGTCATTGATATAGAGACTGAAGAGCAAAGGCCCGAGGACCGGCCCCTGTGGCACACCCAAATTTGTCTCAACCTACGAGGAACAACCATTTTTAGATAAACGCACGCATAAAAAACTAAATGCTGGGGATGGTCTGCGGATTTGATGCTTTAATGCCAACTCTTTAAAGGGTCATATAGAGATGGTGAGATTTTTCTTGAAATCTCGACCTTACTATCATGTCATCGCTGTTACTGAAACTAAATTAGGTAGAACAAAAAAGAATGTCTTTATTGATGACTGGCTTGTTTCTCTTTAAGGTTACACTGTTTTCCGTCGGGATCGCAATGCAAGAGGCGGTGGTGTTGCTCTCTTCATTCACAATTCTCTCTCTGCTAACATCATCTGTTCATCTACTGGGAAGTGGGCTGGCAAACCAGATATGCCAGAATATCTCTTTTGTGAAATTACTGATGGAGTTCTATCGTCCACCACATGCTCCTTTCATAGAGGGTAGTGAATTTGTTCCCGATCTTACTGCGCATATGCATAAGTATAGTAGTAAGGTTATCATGGGTGACTTTAATGCTGACGAACTTTCGGATTCAGATGATGCTAAATTAGTGCGCAGTTTGATCGGGGATAATTAGTTATTTTCCGTGCCTTACGACGCAACGAGGCACACTGAAACTATCTCCACATCCACAAACACCCTGTTAGATCTATGCCTTGTTGACGCCAATGACATACTTACTGATTACTGGAAAATCAACACTCCTTTCATAGATCCACATAACCTCATTACTGCTACTATTAAATCTTCTCTTATTAAACTACCGCTCAAAGACTTTACTTACCGAGATTACAAATCTACTGATGAAACTGGACTACTAGACTACCTTAATACGTATAACTGGGACGTTTGTCATGTGCCTGTCAGGACGCTCCGTCAGGATAAAAGGTATAAGCCGTGGTTCACGTCAGAACATGACGAACTTCTAGCTGAACGAGACCGACTATACAAAAAGTACAAACGTACTAGATTTCAAGTTGACCTTGACAATTACCGTGCTGTAAGAAACACTGCTTATAAAACCATAGAAACCGCCAAAGTACTGTATTACCAAGAAAGACTGACCGGATTGACAGACTCTAAACAGATTTGGAAGGAGGTCAAGAACCTTGGTATTTGCACTAAAGCTGCAGGCTCTACAAATCCTTTTTCACCCGAGGATCTTAACAAACATTTTGGAGCGTTGGCTTCTGATCCTTTGGCCCCTTCTGTTACTGACTTTGTTAACTCACTGTCTGAGGACAAAGAGTTCTTTCCACTATTCGCGTTTAGCAAAGTTGGTAACATGGAGGTGTGGTATGCCATCTGCCAAACTACGTCTGAGGCCAGAGGTCATGACAGTGTACTACTATCTATAATTCGTGCTGCTTTTCCGGTTATTGATCCCTTCATTTGTAGAATCTTCAATGATTCATTGCGAGAGTCTGTTTTTCCTTCCATCTGGAAAAAGTCATTAGTAATAGCTTTGAATAAGACTGCTACTTCTCGTTCTATGAATGAGGTCAGACCAATAGCGTTGTTGTGCTTTATTTCCAAGGTTCTTGAGCATCTCGTGCATAATCAACTTAGCAACTACCTTGAAACACGTATGCTACTAGATCCCTTTCAAACGGGCTACAGGACTAATCACAGTACACAGACTGCACTACTAAAACTTACTGATGACGTTCGAGAAGGTATGCATCAGAAAAAGGTAACGCTGCTTTTGCTTTTTGACTTTAGCAAAGCATTTAATACTGTTTGTCACGTTACTCTATTGAAGAAACTGCAGAACCTTGATCTTTCTACAACTGCGATTCGCTGGTTTGCATCATACCTTACAGGAAGAGAGTAGGCTGTCCTTGACAGGGACAATAATCCATCATTCTTTATCTCTTTAAATACAGGTGTACCTCAAGGGTCCGTTCTTGGGCCCCTGCTATTCTCTTTGTACATAAATGACATCTCTCTCGACTTTGATGCAGGCGTTTCTCATGTGATATATGCTGATGATCTTCAGCTGTATATGCAGTTTCCTCTTAAGGAGTTGGAACCTAAGATATCGATCTAAGAAGTTAAACCACTCGACACCGCTCATTCGGTTTTAAGATGGATCGAAATTCTTTAAATTTTTTGCGAAAAAAGCGTTTTTTTAAATAAAAATTTCAAAACGCTGTAAAATTGACAGGAAAAAATCATAGCAAGGAGTATTTTTTTTAAATCAAGGTGAAGAGTTGTACTTTCAGATGCATTGATCAGAATTGTCAAAAAAATCGTCCTCATGCGCATTGCGAAACTTTGCGATTTTTAAGCCTTAAAAAAATGCCCTGGAATTTCAATCAAAAATCCGGTACTATAATTTTAACGTAGACACATTAACCTTTATTAGAAAAAAATAGTCGATCTTCGAAGTTGGGCCATTTTTGACTTATGATTAAGTGGTGCGTTAATTTTTTTACGTAGTGTATGTAGGTATTACAATATGCGTATTTATATATGTGTACAGGAACTTCGATTGAGCTAAAGTGCAGCAGATCTTGATTCCCCATCGCTTCAGCTATCTTTTGGTATTTTTTAAAAAAATTTATCGTAAAAATCCAGGTGATGCGGGATTTTTAACCGTTTTTTTTCCCTATTTGGGACCACTGTGCGGCGATGTGCGTGCAGTATGGCGCGCGCACACATAGACACACACATACATAAAGTGAAAACACTGAGCTCCACGTTAACAACGAGCCATGGGAACTCGTAATGCGAACTGCCGTGGGGCGTATTCGACGTACGACGTACATCTCCAAGGGGAGAGTAAGCTGATTTACCCCACAGGGAACCCCGTTACATGTGTAAAAAAATCTCTATATAAACGACTGTTTTCAAAAAGCTATTATAATTCTGTCAAAATAAGGCTATATTAACTAATTTGTTATTATAATTTAACAAATAAATTGCATGAATCTGGAAAGTGTACAAATAGTCGAAAAAGTGCTGGAAAATAAATTGTCAAGAGAAAATTGTGAAATAAAAATAGAAGAACAGAAAAATCCGAACATAAAAATTACTGGTATAGACAACACTGAAAAAATGGATGTAGAAAAAATGGAGAAAGATATAAATGACAGAAACTTTAAACATTTAAATAGTAACGGTAAGATACTACACATGTACCTAAATAATAAGAATAAAACTACTACAGTATTAATGAAAGTAACAGCTACAATATACAAGCACATAAGAGAAAACAAGAATAGAGTATTTGTAGGTTATCAATACTGCAAGGCTTATGATCTCATAAACATATCCCCCTGTTACAACTGTGGGAGATTTGGGCATAATGGATCCAGATGCAGAAATGAAACCATTTGCATGAAGTGCTCGGGAAAACATAATGAAAGTGAATGTAAAAACAGAAAGATAGAGTGTATTAACTGTACATTCAACAATATAAAGTACAAAACAAGCATACCTACAGAATACTTACCTATAGACAGAATAAGATGCACAATACTAAGAAATAAGATTAAAAAATACATAAATTCTACTGACTACCCTATAGCGCCGATTTTGCCAACATGGGATGAGTCGAGCGAATTTGCAGCAATACTAAACAAAAAAAAATAGTACTCTACCTTACCAAGGAAAGGTAAATATAATTAAAGGTTCAATCATTACATCAAGAAAACCACCTACACCATTACTGCGAGAAAAGATTAATCAAAAACCGATTACATCTGACACACCAACTACAACTACATAATGGATCAGCATAACAACGTGATAGAAGAGATACAAAAAGATATAGCGCAAGAAGAAAGACTGTATAATGATCTTGAGACTTTCAATAAACAAAGAAGCAGCAATGATAGTTTGATACTTTATCTAAATATAAGAAGTCTAAATGCAAATTTTGAAAAACTCCAAATTTTGATTGAGAGTCTCAAGATTAAACCTAATATAATTGTTTGTACAGAGGTGTGGAAATTACAACATTACCAATATTATAAACTAAAAAATTATAAAATATACTATAACAAAGGTGAGATCAATAAAAATGATGGTGTAGTGGTATATGTAAAAGAAACTATCGAACACATTACAGAAACACTAGAAATAGGAAAACTTTAACTTTTAAGCACTAGAATAACATTAAATAATAATAGCTACTTAGAAATAACATCTCTATATAGGTCACACGAATTGAACTGAACAGAGTTTAATCTGAACTTTAAATAATATCTACAACAAAAAAGAAAGATTATAAATCATATTATAATTGGTGATTTTAATATAAATATACAGGACTATAACACAACAAACACTGAATTTATAAACAACCTGTTAGAAAAAGGCTTTATTCCAGGATTTACAGGTATCACTAGACCATCAAATAAAACCATAAATAAAGGTACTTGTATGGATAATATTTTCATACAGACAGAAAACATAATTACAAAATCACTTACACTAATGATCTCAATAGCTGATCATTACCCACTATTTTTAGAATTAAAAAATAGTAAATTAAATATAAATAAAACTGATGAGGATTATTATCACTACAACTACAATAAATTATTAGACACTGCTAAACAAATCGATTGGGAAAGACATAAGAATTCAATAGATCCTAATTAAGTGATAAACCTAGTAATAAAAGATAGACAATTATGCATAGAAGAAGCCAAATATAAAAAAAGAAAATTGCGCAATACAAAAGAAGCTCCTAGGAAAAACTGGATAACGAAAGCGATAATAAACACATGTAAAAAAAAGAAATTTTATATATATATATATATATAC
>UELU01126455.1:0-16968 GCA_900490025.1 Megastigmus dorsalis
TAATAGCAAAGAGCACTACGCCGCTCAAGTCCAAATATTAATTTGCGTTGTAAATAGAAAAAGATATCAGCGAAAGAAAAAGCACGTTTGTCGCTACTGCACCCCCTTAAGGTATTGAAGGAGTTTATGAAACGTACAGAAACGCACAAAAACGTACAGAAACGTAACTAAATATACTACACTTAAGTATCGGTACCTTTCTGTACGTCTGTGTACTTTTCCGTACGTTTCCGTACTATTTTGTACGTTTTAGTATATTTTCTAAATTAACTCTTGTCGAATCTGATTAAGGTATTGAAGGAGTTTATAAAACGTACAGAAACGTACAAAAACGTACAGAAACGTAGAAAATCGTACAAAAACGTACAGAGGCATACTAAAGCGTACAAAGTGTCCAAATTCGAGATGTACAGTACCGAACGGTACGTCTCTGTACGTTTCTATACATTTCCGTACGGTTTTGTACGTTTTTTATTTCCAATAGGGAGGGATCGAACGATACAATTTAGTTTGTGTAAAAGTTATCTATCACAGATTTTACAATTAGGTGCGTTAAACTGTTATAATTTTTTAATAACTATATTTATACCAAAAGATGAATTATATATTGTACTATTTATAATATTACAAAAATTAGCTAACTTAATTGTATACATTTAATATGTTAATTATTAACTATATGTACATCATACATTATTAATTATAGAAAGTGTCAATTAAAATATTTAAAACCCGTGCTAAGATTAGAAAAAGGGAATAGCTATAGGTGAGGCAAGTATTAGCTTTATAACGTGAAAACTATAGTACCATTACGTGACAAGCTATAGTACTTATATACAGATAAGACTTGACATGAGATCTAGTTGAAAACGCTAAACCTATTGTTTTCTACCATATTGTTTATCTACCATATTGTTGGTAGATAATTCAGCTAACTTAACCCAGAGATTACTTAACCCGATCACCTCTAAAGTCTAAACACTCTAAACCCTTTCTTCCTACCATAATCGAACGCCCTCTATACTTTATTTAGCACTATTTTATTTAAATGTAAAGCGCAATAAGTACAGTTCAGCTATTTGATTTCTTCTGTATACTTCCCTATACTTATCATGCAACATTATGGCAATTGACAACACCGATTTTGGGGGCGGGGCGGCGCGCACCGATATTCAGGAAGCGCTGCACGTGCGGAAAAATTAAAGGTCGATCCGTTCGCGCCCGTTCGCCACCTGCATGAATCGCCATGTCGCATAACACAAACAATAACAATAGCTCAAACGTGAAGCGGGTAAATCTTCAGTACTGTGTCTAGTCATGTAAACTTTTTATATCGCGTATATGCGTGTAGGTGTTCTAATCTAACGTGTTGTATTTAAAGATCGCTCCTCTGATTTACAGGATTCATCGCGTCGAAAATGTTGAGTGTCGTCGACAAAGATGAAAACAAGAAAAAAGTTCAATCTCAAGTAATTCAGATTTTAAACAAAACGAGTGAGTATTGTTTGTTTGCTCGACCATTGTTGTGACTAGATTATAAAAAATTGTATTTTATTTTGTCGCTATATAGACTATTCCTTAAATGTTGTCAATAGATACAAAGAGAATATTATACACGTAAGTGCAGCAAACGATTGCATTGACATAATAAAATGTATTTTACAAAAACATAGTAAGCATAGTTTAGAACGTAAAAATGCTTTTGGCTGGACACCACTGATGCAAGCAATCAGAAATGAAAACGTAAACATGGTCAAGTTTTTGTTAAGCTCTGGAGTTATTGTAAATGATTTTACATTTTTAGGTATTCAGATAATATATGCTCATAAATATTTATTTTTTTAATCTTGTACTGTATTAATTTTTTTTTTTCATTATTAATGCATTTAGGAATGTCCGTTTTGAGTCTTGCATGTGCAATTAGCAATGAGATGTTTGATATAGTTTATGATAGTTCTCCATCAGCATTAGAATACGCTGCTCATGATGATATAAATCCACTATGTGTAGCTGCTTTGAAAAATGATAAAAAACTATTTTTTAAACTGATTCATCTTGGTCTAGATGTCCAGAAAGCAAGTGAGTTAAGTAATAATTGAATAAAATAAATTTTAGTTCAATATTATTTATTTTTATGCTGAAAATGTATGTTTTGATAGATGCTTTCACACATACAATGATAAAACGATCAGCAATACCAGAAATAGCTATATTAGCTAAGTCACACTTGAGCTCAGAAGACTACTGGAACGATCTGTCTCAAATTGAAGATTTACTAAATGAAGAAAACTTGAATAATAACAATATAGATAATGTAGATACAGAAAGTATTCAGTTTGTCAATAATAACTTAGAAATGGGTGTATACATTCCAAAAATTTGTGTGGATAAAACTGAACAAATAATGGTTAAAGAGATTGTACATAATAAGAAAACTCTTCATTTAAATATTCAAACAGAAACAAATCCTAAATCAAAAAATCTTATATCACCTACTTTGTCATATTTGGATAAATCTGCATTACTTATGTCTCCAAATACTTTCATTACCGAAGAAAATTTAGTTAATACATTTACTGAAATTTCATTAAATGTTAATGAAAAGTTGAATGGAATAAATAACAGTGACGGTAATAAATCACCTGCAAGCAGAACAGGAGGTAGTACTTCTTCAATTTCACCTCTAGTTCTACGGAGGTAAACGTTTTTAAAAATAAATTTTTATGAAACATGATTTTAAATTGAATTTTAAATTATTTAAACATTTTCTGTCTTAGATGTCAAGGTAAACGTCCTCCAAATTTAAAGCTTAGAAGTTCTAGCAATGATTCAAATGCTACTTTGAGCTTTACACCCCAATTTAGTCCAACTAAAACACCAAATTTACCACATGATATTAATGAAGACAATGTGTTTGATGAAACCACTCCTACACCACCCAAGTATAAAACCCCTCCACGAGGAATAATTTTAGATCCAAATACTACCAGGTTAATGTTTTTATTACAACAATTTGGACTGAAACGACATATTCCTACATTTCTGGAACAAGAAGTAAATATAACATTTACAAATATAAAAATAAAAATGACGAATTAAAATACTTAACATATTAATAAAATTTGATATAAATTATTTTAGGTAGACATGGATCTGTTTTTAACTCTTACCGATAGGGACCTAGTTGAAATTGGGATTGATAGTAAATCCGAGCGCTTAATTTTATTATCTGTTATTAACGAATGTAAGGGAAGTGCATCATGAATATGCTTCTATCTGTGATTATGTTAATATTATTTATTTTACCAGATAACAATTTAAAATGTGTTCATAGGTATATTGTTTTGATATTTGTTTACAAGTCTTATCTTAAATTAATTAATAAATATTATAAGATAAATTATAAATTATAAATAGTTGTATTTTAATTTTTTTTGTTAATTTTTTCAGCTTTTCAGAATATGTTAATATATGATAATATAATATATATAATATGTTGATATAAGCATTATCATAGTTATGATAATGCTTATCATAACTATGAGAGTACATATTATAATTATCTAATTTTTAATCAAGTGTTAAGGCCTCTGTACAAGCTTGTTTGTAACTTTCATATTTATCAGAGTCTGATTCATTGGAAGATTCTGAGAGAATGGATGAGAAATCACAATTATCATTTTGTAATTTTGATGCTGAGTAATGTAAATCAGTTAAATGACTGCTTTCTTGCACACTATGTGGGGTATGCTCGTCCGATGCATGTATTTGAGATATCTTTCTGCTCTGCATTTCATTATACTCTTCAAATATAATAGGTGAGCATTCAAATAGATTTTCTGATGTATCCATATTTTCTAATTTGGCATTATCTGTGAAAAGAATTGGAGATTTCAAAGGTGGGGTTTGGAATGGACTCTTCACACTGTTACTTAAATTATCTTTGACACCTGGTTCACAGTTGTTAGATTTTAGCAATAAATTTTTTACACTTTTATGTGTATCAAATATCTTTTTGCTCTGCATTTCATTACACGGTTCAAATATAATAGGTGATTGAGATAGATTTTCTGATGTATCCATATTTTCTAATTTGTCATTACCTGTAAAAAGAATTGAAGATTTTGAAGGTAGTGTTTGGAATAGACTATTCTCATTGCTACTGAAATTATCTTTGAAACCTGGTTTAAATTTATTAGATTTTAGCAATAAATTTTTAACACTTTTATGTGTATCAAGCAAAGAAGGTGAATATTGTGGATTATTGCATTCGTTCTCATAATTGGGAAATAACCACTTTGATTTAGAATTGTTTCCTATTTTTGAATTGGAATCAAACATCAAAACTGGAGGTGTAAGCTGTTTTTCGAATTTTCTATCTGCAGATCCTTCTGAATCATAATTAGACAGATTATTCGGATATAAGTTATGTGAATCAAAATTAGATAATCGACCACGAAATTCATCTTCAAATTTTGTTTGAGCATCTTTCAATTTTTGTTCTTCAATGTTAAATAATTTTTTAGCGTTTGTATCTTGTAGGATATCTTTGTTCAATTTCTTGCTAAAATCTTCAGATTTTAAATTTTGAAACAATTCATCTGTAGCTGTGCGATATGAATTTGAGGTGGAATAATTGGTTTTGTTATTTGAAATTTGAACAATTTGATCTTGATTAAATAGTTTAGATGTTTCTAATATTGCCTCAGGATCTGGAATAGATTTATTAATTCCATGTAAAGTTTCAGATTTTATTTTTAAGTTACCTAAATCATAATGCACGCTCTCTACTTTTTTTATTATAGGCTTATTTTGATGGTAAGATTGACTTAGATTAGGGGCATTTTTTAAATCTGTAGCTGAAGAGATTTTAGAAAATGTATGTAGCAGATTTCCAGATTCTTTACTAATGTCTGATGCTTGATGGCAATTTAAAAAAATAGAATTTTGAAAATCCATATTACTTCCATAATTGGTTTGTAATAAATTTTCTTCTTTTTCATCAACAGCTGATGTTTGATTTTGATTTACTGATCTTGATTTGTCTTGATTTGTTGGATACATTGAAGGTATATCATAATAGGAAATAATATTATCGATATTATCAATAGGAGTCCGATTCTGTTGTAATGATATTAAATGTTCTAAAAACCTTTCTTCTTTTCGATCAGACTTTCGTCCTCTTTGTTTGTTAAATGTTGGTGTTACATATAGATTTTGGCTTTCACTTATCAAATCATTATTTTGTGTAAGAGGTACTTTTTTTGTCTGCTGATTTTTCATTATTGAAATAACACGTTGAGAATGATTTTTCATGGATTTTGTCATTTTGTCAAATCCTCTGACAGTAAACATTGAAGATAAATTTATTTTTTCATCTACTGGTTTTACTATATAGGATTCAGCAGGAGTCTTAAAAAATGGACTTGTTAGTTCATCTCTATTGTCTTCATTCTATAACAAAAGTTACTTATTTATTTATGTCTGAAAAATTTTGAAAAATGCTCTTAGCTGAGGTTATTTTTGATATGAAAGTGATAATGCTATAGCTAAAAAGTTATAATGAGATTTAAGTAGTATCGCAATTTTGAAAAAATGCAATCTTTTTATCAAAATTTATCACTTTTTATAATAAATTATTAAGTCAAAAGACCCATTGAATGGACACTTAAGAATACGTACTAGTGTTTAGACACTCCAGTGTCTGGACAATAAAAATTTGTTATAAATTATAGAAAATTATCACTATCAAAAATTTTCATACTTTATCATTTATTATATCTGTTTAGCCAATCCAGTTTTTTTAAAATTATAATATTAAAAGTCATATATTTAGGCTTAATTTACCAAAAAATTTATTCTAGTTTAAGTTTACTTGTATTTATATTTTTTTTGCCAAAATTTAGTTATATTTATTAAAACTATCAGATACTTATAAAAAGTAGTGTATTGTATTTTTTTTTTTTTGAAAACTAAAGATGATGGTATTGGACACAATATAATATTTTTTACAAATTTATGCAATTCTCGTTAAAATAAATTAAAATAATAGCTTACACAATTACTTTTCCTTTTCACTTTATATGAATATTCTATGTCCAATTCTGGAAATAAGTGACCAATCTGTACTACCATGCCACACACTGAATGTACATTAGCAGCTAAATCTTTTAGAAATTGTTTAGCGATTTCAGTTTTGTTATCACTCATGACAAGTTCTGGTTTCTTAAATAAAATGCACATTTCTGGATAAGTAAATCTATCACTTGGGTTTACTGGAAAAACTACTTCATAAAACAGCATACCATGGTCTGTTCTTGGTAACCGATACGCATACTATAACAGTAAACATAATTTCATTATACTATAAATACATTGATAAAATTTACACAAAACTTTGAACATAAAACTAGGATTGATAATAAGACATTAATAAATACCATATTCTTCCAGTGACTACGAAGATCATTATAAGTTTGAAATGGGCAATTTTTTGGTAATGTTCTAGATACCGAAATAATTTTTGCTTTTGTCAACCTATAAATGAAATTATAGTATTATAAAAGATATAGAAAATTTATTTTGATATCAAAAAAGTAATTTATAATTGATCTTATCTTACTTTGGTAAAACATAGACCCAAGGGCATTGAAACAATGTTAGATCAATAGAATTAATGGTACTATTAGGATTTGTTATAAAATTATCTATAATACTAGGAGTTAATGGTAAACACTCAAGGTTGACTAGAGATAAATTGATCTTCATTGGTATTATTTCAAGTATTGAGAAATCAGCTACAAAAAAATATTAATATAATTAAAGTGGTAGCATATTGAGAAATTGTTACCCTAAATATTTAATATTTAAATCAAATTGAATTAAAAATAAATTGCCTGAATTAATTCTTATTATGATCACTAGACTCGTTTCTTTTACAGATAATTGTCAATTATATGCATAAATAAATTTAAAGATATATTCATACCTTTGTATAAAATATCCCATTCTAATGCATCAATACCAGAAGGAAGAGATAAAAAATTAGGACCGTGAAGAAAATATTTATCAACTGAATTCCAAAATGGTGCAATTTTAAACGTAAATGTATATTTTAAGCAAGCTTCATAAAGTTTTGCATGAACTGGTTCTGGATTACTAAACTGTTAAAAAATGTTCACAAATGTAATTGTAATGTTTCAAACACAACTTATATTTATTATTTATATCAGTGTATATAATATAAGTAGTAATATTATTTCTTTATAATAAAATATTAATAAGCATAATAAATAACGCTATTTTATAAATATGCATTGTCAATTTTGATAATTAACAAACAACAAATTTAATTTAAAATTTACATATCATACTAAGTCTACCTGAATATTTAGCTTAGATAAGTGTTCTTGTAACTTCCCTTTGTAAAAAAAAGATTTTGAGACAATGACGTGAACTGAATCGCTTACATTTTGTATTGACGGTGATGCAATGCAACATCTTACAGTGAAAATTAGTGATCTGTAATTTTCATTAAAAATGCGTAATATGCACAATAAACAAGTTTTTATAAAATTTGTTTTCTCCTAATTTACCTGCATGTGAAAATTTGACAATGATATAAAGACTTTTTTACTATAGGATCCTTTAAATCTGCAGGATTTACTTTACAATTAATACAATAAAGCTCTTCTAGATTTGGAATTTTTATACTGGCTTCTGCTTTACTAGTCATTTTTAATCAAAAATTTCAGAATATGCCGATGTTACATATATCTATAATTTAGCGCAAATAGTAAAATAATTTTAAAATTCGTAGATGACTTTTATTAAACGATTGGATGCAAGAACGTCGTTTCAAATATTTAAAATTCTGACCGTTTTAATCAAACTATTATCATTCGATCTCATGAATATATAAAATAGAATTTTATTAATTTCTTTATAACTTGTTAAAAACTATTTTTTTTCGAAAATAAGAAAAAATATTTAAAATGCGCAAAAAAATTACATACCCTTTTAAATTTTGAAATTAAAATTTTTTGTATGTACTTAAGTACAATAATATTATTGTATTATTTTTAACTTTAAATTGTTTTACACAAGTTTTTTTTGAAAGAAAAAATTGGTAGGTATATAATAGAATGTAAAAAGCATCTTAGTGATTCTGAAGATAAAATAATGTTTAAAAATTAATTTTTCTCAATAACTGTTCTTGTTATTGAGATTGTGGGACATAACTGCACTGTAAAAAGTCAAAAGTAAAATTACCAGTTCCAGACTAGGTAATAATCCGACCTACTTCCAGACTAGTTAATTTGCGAATTTGGAGTGTAAAAGTACTAACCACGCGATGCAATTTTACAGGCGATTTTACAGTCAAGTAACAGTCACGAACGCGTAATTTTACTTCAAGTTCCGTAAATTTACAAGAAATATATTAATAATACTATCGCATAAAATCACTATATTGAAACTAGGTCCGATTATTACCTATTTCCAGAAGTGTAATTTTACAGCCAGCTATTTAATACACTGAAGACTGGTAACAGTTATAATTTCAGTGTATCAATATCACTGCTTTGAGTACTGTGAATCGAATACTAGCCGCCAGTAATATTCATTAGGACTTTTTACAGTGTGGTACAAGTAACTACCTACTATTTCACTGCTTGATTTTCATGCACGCATTTTCAAATAAAAATGTACAGATTGACGGTTAAAATTATGCGACTTTCATAAAATTATTTTTATTAACAGCAAGCAATGTTTATCGAATCGCAAAGTTGTACGAATTGCTTCTTTAATTTTAGTACAGGATCATTTAGTAATGCACTATTTTTTTTTAATTTTAATAATTAACAAACAAAAAACGCTGCTTAAGCTACTATTAAATAGAAAGTACATTTTCAATTACTTTTTCAACGTATTTCAATTTATTTGGATTTATTGTACATTCAATTAAAATTACTATATCGATATCGATGCTAATAATTTCCATATAAAAGACATTAATTAATAATAAAAAAGGAGCTTTAGTTGCATAATCTATTTATATTACTTCCCCCGAATTTTGATTCTATACGTATGCCAAATGTCTACAGCGTTAAGAGTGGGAATGTGTTATGGTTGGAAAGATTCTTACATTATCCCGGTTTTTGCATGGTTCTTGTTAACGAAATACATAAAGATAGATTATTTTTTGGAAAAAAAACTCTTTACCATGTCGACAATACTGTTAACTTTACGTGATTAAAGTTGCATGGAATTCCATCCACAATTCAGACATTTTTGTCGTGAAAAACTTCGTTCGTAATCCACAGCGATTTTTATCTTCAAAATTTCTGATGACAAAAATATCTGTAAATTGACAATTAACAAGTCATTTTAAGATACGACGAAAAGGTAATGATATTTTGCACTAGAAAAAATTAAAAATGCAAGTACGAATAACTCGTGGTGAAGAACAAGGGAGTAAATCAGATAAAGCACAACATAGATTTCAAAAAAGTAAGTACACCTTTTTATTGCAAATCAATTAGTTCATATTTACAAGTCTTAATGAATATTAAAACAATCTTAATAAAAAAATGATGTTTTATTTATTATTTATTTATTATATTATTTAAAAATTATGACTTATTACTAAATCTCCTATTAGTAAATTTGCTTTGAAAAAAATTGACGTACAAATTACAAAAACTGTAATAAATAATTGATTACTTATGCATCTATTGCATTTCATTATCAGGTTCAATATGTATATATTTTGGTGATGAAAAAGTCCAATGATAAAATTGTGAAAAGTATGGCCAACCAGTTTGTGTGATTTCTTGTTATCGTCCTTCAACTGTAAAAAGTTTTAAAATTAATAAATGAAATTTATCTATACAAAATATAAAATGATACAAATGTAGAAAAAATTTCGTTTTTATTTGTATGAAATCGATTAATGTACTACTATTGTGTATTGTATTCGAAGTAACACTATTAAGCAAACAAAACATGAAAAAGTATTTATAAATCTTAAATTTGTAATGATATATTAATTTGTTAATTATAATGCAAATCTTAATAGAAATCTTTCTACATATTTGACAGATGTTCATAAACTTACTGTATGAGGCTAAGTCGATTTCGTCAGGAAGTTCCGTGATGTTTACATCAAATCTTTCTTGAACATCATTTAAAATTTTGGCATCTGCTTCATCACTAACTAACGTGATAGCCAAACCCTTTGTACCAAAACGACCCGCTCGAGCCACTCGGTGAAGATATGTATCAGAATTTTCTGGCATATCGTAGTTAAATACGATATTTACTCGTTCAATATCCATGCCTCGACCGAAAAGATTTGTCGCTACTAGAATACGCTGCAAGAAATATTTATCTTTTAATAAATTTACAAATAACAAAAACTAAATCATGATACAGTAAATTTCAAACACTCAGTGAGAGAGTTCAAGAAATCACGACGTGATCAAAAATGAAAAGTTGTCCTCATTGTGTTTTTAAGGTAAAGTATCTCAAATGCAAATCCAATAAATACCTTTTGGAAATCTTTGAATGATTGATATCTGGTTAAACGCTCCTCTTGTGTCATCCCTCTGTGAATTCCAATTGCTGGGAAGTTTTGTTCTGTAAGAAGTTGTGCAAGAGCCATACATCTTTGTACTGACTTTACAAATATTACAACCTAGATAAAAAGAAAAAATTATTAGTTTTGATATAAGCATATTTTTTAAGAATTCTAAATATATAAAATAATTTTTAAAAATAAAAACAAACGTACTTGATTAAATTCAAGAACATCCAAAAGTTCAAAAAGTTTTTTGTTTTTCTCGTTTTCCTTGAGCTTGACATAGTGCTGCTGTAATCCGTGGAGTGTAAGTTTGGCTTCATCATCCACATAGACCTCCATAGGCTGCAAAAGCAAGTGAAATTTGTTTTAATAAAGCAACCTAAGCTACTCTAATTTCCCAAGAAATAAAACTCCCGAAACTTCGCCTTTAACTGGAACTGTTGATTGAATAAATCCCCATACAAGTATATTCATAAGCACGTGAATTTTTCAGTTTACGAGGAAGTTAAAAAATTTATAGTAATAGAACTATAATGTAACACGGAAATAAAAAATTTATATTACTTGGCGGACACCGAGTAATTTTTAGAAAACAAAAATCTTAATTTCTATAGTATAAAAACAATAAAAGTATTACAAAACTATCTCTGGACCTAATTAATACCAAACAACCTGCCCTCATCATCAATTGTATTGTTTTTACCAGTTTACTACATACTGTTTGGTGACTCTCACTTCCTAGCAGTGCCAATAACAAGAACTCTGCGGTTGCCTCGACACACCTAAGGTGGCATACCCAGGAATGCCCAGCTACTTCCACTGCCTTGTCAATGGCAAACATCTCATTCAGAGTACTTCAAAGATTCTCAGCATGCATCATATATGTAGTTGATGGGAGTTGTACAATTATATGATAGGATATTTAACAGATTTGTTTTTAACAATTCGTGTGTACACGAATTTAATGAACTGGTAAATTATCCAATTCATGTACTTCATGCTCTTTGAAATAAATATAAAATTTATAGAACTTATGACTTTATATCATGTACCAAAAACCTTCCATGCCAAATACTTCAGTTTCTGAGAATATTAATTTATTAATTGAACGCGAGATAAAATTTATTCGATTTAGTGTATTATTTTAATTTAATCTGTTTCCCCCATCTAATTCCTCTTGAATCTTCTTTCTTGAACACTTCTTTCTTCAGGATGCCTTGAGCTCTTGATATCCCCCCACCCACATCAATAAAGAATATATATATAAACTCTACCCCTTTTGTTTAAATCTGTTTCTATAATAATTGTGTATACGCAAGTTCCTACTACTTTACGGTATTTAGGGATGTTTCGAAATTCTATTTATGTAACAAAATAATAAAATTAAGATTTCTAATGTCGGTTTTTATCATCGCGATCGGTTTAAATTTTTAAAAGTATTTTATCTTCAACAAAGGCATGAATGAAGGATGGCATGAAGAGGCTGGCTTTGTCCAAGAATATGTTATAAATCTGATGACGTCCACCGGAGTCATTCCAATTAATTGTATTAAACTTCATAATAATGTCATCACGGTCTGGTTTATCTCTACCCCACCCCCCGAATGTTTTTTAATCGGTATTTATAGGCGAGGACGGAATTGAAGAAGTCATCACATCTTACATCTTGCATGAATTTCTTGCAGACTGGACGAATCTCCTTTGACAACGTGGCGCTGAACATCATAACTTGCTTGCCATGAGGAGTGCTCCGGAAAATTTCTTGGACATCTTTTCGCATATCTATAATTATAATAATATGTTAGAAACGTGCTGCTTATTTGTTTAACGATAAAAATACAATTTTTAAAGAAATCAATAATTTACCTAATTGTTCGAGCATCTTATCACACTCATCAAGAACAAAATGCTTAAGATGCTTCAAATTTAGTTTTTTGCTTTTAATAAGAGCTAAAATACGTCCTGGTGTTCCCACAACAATGTGAGGACATGTGCTTTTCAAAACCTCTTCATCCTTTTGGATTGGCAGACCTCCAAAGAATACTGATACCTGTAAAACAAAATGTTAAGTTATAAAAATATTCTGAAGATAAATAAATAATTTTATTGCAATCAGAGGATTTTATCAGTAGTGGGTAGTGGTAAATTGAGTGTCATCATTTTTGGCTAAGACAAATGTAACATCATTTAAAATCCTTATTGCAATACTCAAATAACAATTTTAAAATCATGAAATCTTACCTTGACTTGTGGCATGTACTTGCTAAACCTTTCATATTCTTTGCTAATTTGAAAGGCTAATTCTCTAGTATGACACATTACCAGAACATAAACCTGGTTTTCGGTTAATTCTAACTGTTGTAAAGTAGCTAAAACAAATACTGCCGTTTTTCCCATACCAGATTTAGCCTGGCACAGAATGTCCATACCAAGAACTGCTTGTGGAATACATTCATGTTGAACTGTAAAAAATTAAATAAATTATAAATACAAAATATTTTTATATAACTATAACTAAGATATATTTTGATTTTAAACCATCAGGATAGATATATACAATCATAATGTATCAGTTGTCCCTATCTATTGCACTCATCATGTATAATATAAAACAGTTACTTATTCACTTTGTGAAACACACACTGAACACTTTCTAGTCAAGAAAAATCTAACCAATGGACAGAAAATAATATATCGTAGAGATTATAGGTGGGTTATTCTCTAACTATCTCACTGGTGAGATAGGCATATTTCTCTTTAAAGAAGCGCTCCGATTGGTCAAAACAGATTATCTCACAAGTGAGATAGTTAGAGAATAACCCCCCAGGCTTTTACTTAATTCTAAATATCCAAAATATTTTTTAATTTTTCTATCAAATTTTATGATCTAATATTCATTAATTGTCAATGCGCGTAAGTTAACCTGAGAGTGGGTCTTTTTAAATAAAGACTTTCAGCTAGTTTTCTCACATTGAGACGAATGAGGGTCTAACTTCGCCACGCTCCCGCATGATGGCGCAACATTCAGACCGGCATCGCCGCTCCTTGTACAAGACGATCAGAATTGCTAATAATAATAACTTATTGAGTGAATACAATAATATTCTGTTTCAGTTTTTTTTACTGTAGTATTTTAAAGTAATTATTCAACGTTTAGCAATATATAATTGTAGCGATGAATAATTTTAATTTGTTCAATAGCATTTTTTGCTTGAATTCTGATCATCTTGCACAAGGAGCGGCGATGCCGGTCTGAATGTTGCGCCATCACGCGGAAGCGTGGCGAAGTTAGACCCACATTCATCTCAATGATATATATATATATACGTGCAGACTTAATGGCAAATATCGGAAATCTAAGAGTATAGAACATTTTTATCTGAACTCAGTTAAAACTAGAAAGCGTGACAACGTAAAAAAATGATCGAAAAACCCAAAATGATCGTTGCTTATGATCGGATGCATAACTTAACAAAGTGAATCACTAAAAAAAAATTTAAAACAAACAAACAAATAAATAAATAAATACCTTCTGAAGGATGTTCAAAACCACAGTCGACTATTGCACGCAGAATTTCTGGTTTCAACAAAAAGTCTCTGAAGCCACTACTGTGAATAGAAACGTAAGTTCCCTTAACTTCCTTCTTGGCTGGAACTACTTCTCCATTTCCTTCCACAATTTGTTCAGTCTGCTCCTCATCTTCGTAGTCCAAAAGATCGTCGTTATCTGCCATTGCGAGGTATTGATGTATGCAAGTATACGTTCACTGGAAATATTTAGATCTGAAATATTAAAAAATTAATTAGAATTGAGAAATATTTACAATATTTTAAGATCAGACATGAAATGCTCATTCGATTGCAAAACTATTATTAAAAATTGAATACACATTTAATAACTATCAAGGTCATTCATTAATATAAGTTCTGCAAAATGCTATACTTTAAACCAGAATATACGCGTTTTTGAATAAAGCTATATTAGTTAAAAAAAGTTAAATTCTATATATTAATTATTAATTGAAGTTATTTATAATATATAACCATTTAATGCGGCAAATTTATTTAATTGTTGCAGTATGAAGCATTTTGATAAATGTTTCATGTACTTATATATATGTATATCTCGAACAAGTAGACGCCCGCACGCCGCCGTGCATACGAACGACTATACAATGGCTTGCACAAATACTCGCTGAAACTTGGCTCACGATCAACGTGAAAATATAATTATTTATAAAATTTACACGCAAATAAAAATGTTATATCAAAGGAAATTTTGCATAGAATTTATTAATACATCGTAATTAAACAGGAAACTTTCTTAAAGGTATATAACGGAGACGCTCAAGCGTAGCCTCGTGGCGTCGTATCCACCATATCCATGAAACGCGTCGAATGCTAAATTTTCATTTCACGATATTTCATAGAATGAGTTGCAAAAACAAAATAATAATACTAAAAGTACATGTGAAAAATTTTGAAAAATGTAAAAAATTAATATTTTTGACTGGATCGAGCAAGTTAAGAAATGATAATATTGGATTACTTTGAACACGTATTACTCACCTCAACGATCGACTGCGACTGAACTACCAGAAGCGCTCTCTTAGCTCGTAAACTTCGGAGCAGTGCGTAGTTGTGTAGGTAGATACGTTAAAAAGTGGGGGCAGGGGGAAGGTCGATGAGAGAAAAGGGCGGGGAGCCAAGCCAAGTGCACACATCCGTGACGCTCTGAACTACTACGCAGGTCAAATTAGTTGAAGCCGTTGTCGGTTGTAGCCGTTGTAGGTATACATAGACTGACGAAATCAAGTATGAAATAAGAGTCTTTTCACTAGATTTAGTGGGAGCGCGCAAATTAAAATTGATATTGAGAGCAGGTAAATATTTATTTTGCAGAAAAGCTTTTGGTTAAGTACTCAATGTATGCAAATGAGTTAATTTGCATTAATCATGTGATAATGTTCGTATAAGCATTTTGATTATGAGCTTTAGAATCCCCTAGAAATTTTTTACACATGTGGTACATGTCTAGATTCTATAGTATCTGCGCAAACAGAGCTTGAAGTGCTCCTATGAGTGCTCTGACTCATTTATGTTTCATACCCGGCCGCAAACTTCCCGAACTCGATTCTAACATAACTTTTACCGGAAAACCACTGGCGCCCTCTTATTATTTCATATATATACGTACTAAGTAATAAAAATTATCAGTTTACGTATAGTCACTTAAAGTGTAAACGTTTATTTAAGTTCACTAACAAATATCAGTTTATTATTTCTTTACATAGTACTTAATTGAATAATATTTTATATCTTATGCAAATCTTGTAATTACTGCTTATCTCCATTTTTATTTTAAGAAATCAATAATATATTTAAAATCGATATAGTTAAGCTTAATATTTCAAAATATTTTCTCATTGAAGAATATTAAAACTATATATAGTTTTGAGAAATGTAGAAACATAATAATTTCAACGAAATTCATATAAACGTTTTGTATCGAATAAGCGATAATATCCAAGCTTAATCATCTTATCTATGCGCAGTACCGTTGTATCAGTTACATCATATATATTTAGGTAGAAACCCAATAAGCAAAAATAATTTTTTTTTAATTCATAAAGAATTCTTTTTGAATTCTTTTTTTTAAAGAAGAATTTCAAAAGTATTCTAAAAGTTAGCTTATAGCTATAACGAATGTCCGTTATATTTATTTATTTAAGAGTTAATAAAGTATTCTCTTTATCCAAATCAGTGTGAGGAGAACGTTACAGCCAAAATTAATGGAGTATATATAAAGAATTCTTTAAATATAAAAATGTTATAATAAATATTTTCTCTTTTTTTTTACTTAATAGAATCGCATTTTGTATTATAATATTATATATCGCATAAACGCTTCACAAATTAATCGCAATTAAATTTAACGTTTAAAAAAATTTTCCCCGACTGGGATTCGAACCGGCGCCCTCGAGGCACCACGCATGTACCTTAACCACTCCGCTATTGCACGCGTTTATAATTTTGGTTTTGACCATCAAGTATATTTCAGTTAAGCTTTATACAGTATGATTATTCTTAAAATTAATTTTCGATTATTGTGTAATAATTTAAATATTAAAATATTCGAGATTTTTCATTTATGAAAAAGAAAAATTTTAAGATTTATTATAGATATTGAGATGAAGTAGAAATTTTTATCTTATTATCTATTATAGATTTAACTATACGGAATATATATTGACCATAAAAAATAATTTTTTATAATAATTCAGTTACTTATGCTTTGAACTTTTTTATTTATCTTATTGATTATTTAAATAAAAAAATTATATTTAAATAATTTATTAAAAGGTGCCGTTTGGAGTAACATATAG
>UELU01126461.1:0-11490 GCA_900490025.1 Megastigmus dorsalis
GATGAAAATAGCAAAATGCACGTTTTCCACTAGTTTAAGTTAATTTTAAGTTTTTAGTTTTGTATAGAGCCAGTACAGCGCACAGGAAACTTTTCCTTCTAGTTGTAATTGTAGTGAGGTGCCTTTAATTTGCAGCTTTTCTGCAAACTTCTGGCACCTTACTGTAGTAGTATTATATCATGCATTAATTGTATTATTATTGTATGTACTCTGGTTTAATAAATAAATAAATAAATAAAATAAAATAAATTACTTTTACGATATTTTCTGGATGTTCATAGGACGTTATATAGTATAGATGACTTTTGGACATCGGTAAACTTTTAAAACGTATTCCTGACGTTTTTGGCAACTTATCAAAAGACGTCTTTTCGTCAAAACTGAGGTCTTTATATGTCTTTATGACGTCTGGCGCTATAAAGGGTAAATCGTTAATGTAAAGGAAAAACAACAAGGGCACCAGCCGTGATCTCTCTAGAAAGCCTAAATTCGTGGTAAGTGAACTTGACTCACCCGAAGTATTTATGATAACTGTTTGCTCTCTATGAGAAAAAAAAAGAGCTGGTAATCTTAGCCGTTTGAGAAGATAAGAAGGTGAAATCGTGTCAAATACCTGATTGAAGTCGAATTGTAAAAGTAACGTGGCCAGTTTCTTATCGCTACCCATCTGTCAGTAAGTTCAAGCAGTGTCGTCTGAGTCGAGTGATTCGGTCTCTCATTCAAAGGATAAAAAAACTTCGATTTAGTGAGATCCTTTTATAACTGCTTGCTCCCTATCTTTCCTAGTACCTTTGAGAAAAAAAGGCAGTAAAGCAGTAGGTCGAAAATCAGTAGCAAAATTGGCTGCTATATTTCTTTTGAGCTGCTTCTCTTGAGCCTTCTTCCGAGGAGATGAAAATTAGCCGAATGCCAAAGATGAATTTAATAATAAAACGAGAAGGAAACAAATGACTTGCAGTGCTATAACTATAACGCTTTACGATATACCAACAGCTGCATGCGCCTGTGATGGAAAGTGAGAAACAGCAAGTACAATGTTATTTAAGTTGATATTTTTAAAAGAAAATCCATCGCTGGTACATGGGGCAATAATTCTCTTGCTATTCTCACTACCATCACAAAGAGATACTCATACACCAGCAAAGTATTAAGATTTTCTGGCATAAATATATTCAGTTCCTTCACATGTTTGGGTAAGAAAATCGGCTTCCCATTTCTTTTCAGATACGGGTAGTTGTAAGAGCATCAGAAAATCGATTTTGACATTACACAACCCCTCAATCAAGGCAGTATCCTGCATGCGCAACACTATAAACTTTTCTAATAAGCGAGGCCCTAGGTCTTTTCGTACCGACGGTAGATGGTACTCTGTTTTCTAAGCTGTTGGGTTGGCTTCGGTTAAAAACTTACTATCGTTAGATTGGCACAGAGGCAGTCCACAGTGAGCTTAGGATCAGTCATTGCACATTAATAAATGGCGACAAATTACAGTCAGCTAATTGGACAATTGGTGTAGATGAATCAATACTTTTAAAGTAGAAAATAAATGAATGTTTAGGCAATTCATGAGAATTGTTAACAATTCTGACATGAGATAATATTATGCTTAAAATGATGAATCGTCGACATCGATAAGAAGGGCATCAATCATTATCCGAAATGAGGAAATAAAATTCGTGGTGCCTTGTTGAACTAGTTGCTGTGAAATTCAGTTCAGAATTTTCGTAAAAACTTAGCGCTATGACCATCATCTAGCAAATCAGCATTTAGATCTCCCATCAAAATTATATGACTGTAGTCTTTTAAGAAAGTACGTAAATGCTCTACGAGACCAGTATCTTTTGAATATGCCATTCTTGGAGGCCAGTAGAAGACAGCGTCTAACACTAGTCAGAAGCCGCTATGTTGAATGCTACATAAACTAAATTCAGGAATTTTTTTATTTATCATCAAATTCCGTATTGGATGCAGCAGGTATTTTACGCATTAATTATTATTTTACGTTGAGAGCGGGCCAACTCCCATGAACCTAGTAATCATTTATTTGAACAGCACTGTCGAGGATACCTAATATAAACCAAGTCTCAGCATTTCCGAAAGGGTCTTAGGAAGGATCATCATGAATTGTTTGGGCCCAGGGGGATTTTCGTGGCCGATCGAGGTCACCGACATCACCAAGTGTTTTCTTATGTATTTTGACCCACTGAACACGAATTTGCTGGGTGATTGATTTAATAATGTATTCAATCTATTTATTCCATTTTAGATTCTAATCAAATATCAGCCTCAAGTATATGCACCTTTCAACTCTCTTTAAGTTTTCATGGATTATTTTGTTGGGAACACTATCAGAGTAGTTTCCGAAGGTGATATATACAGCGATATGTTTTCACAATCTAAATTATATGGTCTAGTCGTATTTATAAAACCAGGGAAACCCTTTTCCAAGGAAATTATTTAGTAAATTCTGACTTTGTCCTTAGTTTCAAAACTGTTTATATTGTAGTCGACAATTATAAAGAGATTTTTAGTGTTTCTTTATTGCGTTAAACAAGTTTTTAAATTCAAATTGAATTCTAGCTTGGGTAAATCGTGTGATCTGTACAAGGCAGATATTTTAAGATTGCTATTAAAATTTAGTTGAATAAATGAGTTCAAAATTTATAGTATACCTATTTTAATTATTTCAGGGTTTTTTACTATGATTATAATACATCTTGTATCCAGTCAAGTTGATACATTGATGATGCTTCAATTCCCATGTTTCGCACACATAATAACGTAAGGTTTGATCTTAACCTTTAGAGGACGGGAAATCCAATATAGTGGCTCGGTCCGTGACAGACACTTTAGCCACATGTATTAACCGATATTAAATACTAAATTTACGCATTTTCTTAGAGAGATCGATCGTCCCAAATCCCCGTCCTCTAAAGGTTAAGTCTCTTAATAAAAATTTGTAGTTTATCAAACTTAACGTTCAAACTTCTAATATTTAAATATGAAATCAAAAAAGTTTCCTGTGCGGTAGACCAAACCATGTGAATTTAATGTTTTTGGGGTCGCTGAATCCGAATCCGTGGTACGTTTGGCCTGGTCACGTCAGGGTCAAGGTCAGGCCAAGGTCAAATTCAGAAAATAAATCGCAAACAAAGTTAACTAGTATATCTATATGTTTTTGGGGTCGCTGAATCCGAATCCGTGGTCCGTTTGGTCCGGTCAGGTCAGGGTCAAGGTCAGGCCAAGGTAAAATTCAGGAAATAAATCGCAAACAAAGTTAACTAGTACATCTATATGTTTTTGGGGTCGCTGAATCCGAATCCGTGGTCCATTTGACCCGGTTACGTCAGGGTCAAGGTCAGAAGAAGGTCATATTATTAGAAAATGTATCATACAATTCAGGTGTTTCGTATAGTAAACTATATAATTGCGTTAATACGCCCATGAATTCCATGTATTTTTCCCGCTGAAAACAAATCCGCAACCCGATTAACCCCTACACATCAGAATTTTTTTCTAACCTCAAGAAATACCTCAAAATACACCAAAACCATCAAATACATTGCTTTATCTGTAAAACTATCTCTAAAATCCCATAACCACTCAATCCTACGACCCTGAGATACCTCCGGACCTTACCTCAATAACCCCATTACCCAATAAAATCCGATTATCTCATAACCCGATAACTCCATAACCTAAGACAATCTGCTCTTCCTTACTCTTTTATCCTCAAATGACCTGTGAAGTGGATTGCGTTTGCGCTGTTTACTATTGTCAGTGTTCTCTCTTTTTAATGTCCAACAGTAGTCAGCCATCATATGTGCATTCCACCTACCCTGATAACGTCTTTCCATTTCCTTCATATCTTGATGAAAGCGTTCTCCTTGTTCTTCGCTGTAATCCCCAAGATTTTGTGGGAAGTTATCAAGATGCGAATCGAGAAAATGCAACTTGTAACTTATCAAATAGTCCAATTTCTCATAGTTTTTGAGCATTTCGACTACCAATTCCCTATAGCTTCCACTCTTGTGACAACCCAAAAAATTTTCAACTATGCTTTTAAAGTTCAGCCATGCAGCTCGTTCTTTCTCGGACATTGTGAGAGGGGAGAGGAGGGATGGGTAGAGGGATGGGTATATAAGGAGACTAAACATGCTTTCCATTTCAGTCCCTGAGGAGGAGCGGGAGCGGGCTCGAAACGTCGGGCATGTTAGGGTGGTGGGGGGCGGTCAGATTGTTCTTTACTAATAAATGTTTATTTCAGGGTTAAATATAAGTTTATTTCAGATTCTTCGGGGGTGATTGTAAACAAGGGCAATCTGATTGCCCATAAATATTGATTAGACTGTAAGACCGATAGAAAGATCTTTGTCAGTTTATAGTAGAGTACAGTTGACATAAGTAATAATTTACGTGTGATCTAATTCTCACATGTGAAAAATATCTTATCTTGTCTTCAGATGCACCTCCAAAAATATAATATTTCAAGTCTACAATAATAATCACTGACATTATACTAATGATGCCTCACACGTGATTCGAGAGCCGAAACGCCTTTAAATACTTATTTATATTCATTGTAACGGGGCAGGATTTAGCCTTGTAAAAGTAAGCGGACGCGGGGTTAGAACCCACGACCTCAGGATCCAAAGGCGCGTTCCTTAACACTGAGACAACGCCGCACTGGCCTCGACACAGTTACAGATCCTACCGACTACTTCATGCCGGTAACACGGATCTACCATTCGCCGACTAACTTCTCAAATCCGCGACCCTTATATCATATCAAGGATGGCAAGTATGAGAATCGCAGGGCGCAGACGAACCTTCCTATTATACTTTGAATTTGCTTTTTAACCTTCAAATTTTTTTGACCATTTCTATTAATTTATGCTTTACATTGATTTTATGAACTTTGCGGGGCTTAATTAATAGATTTTAAATTTATACTTTAATTGAAAAAAGTTTCACCCCCAAAGATTATTTTGTTCTTAAGTTATCGTCAATTCTAATTTCCGGGCGACTATTTCATTTCCCTAAATTTTCGGCTAACGCTATATATAGATATACAAATACGTACAAAAAGAGGATAAGAATTCAGACGCTGTATATAGGTATACAAATACGTACAAAAAGAGGATCCACGTTACGACGCTATATACAGATATACAAATACATACAAATTTCTTCCCGATACAAGACTATATTCCATGTATATCATCCTCAAGATATTACAAGTAGAAACTAGAATAATACAAAATATAGGTAACATAGAGAATATAATGTATAGATATATAAATGAAATACTGGAAGATGCCGAAAAAAATTGTATAAATATAATCATATTATACTCTGTCTAGGTGTGTAGGGTCACCGATGATGGAGTCTAAGTAGTGCACTCCGTAGCTTTTCGTGTCAAGGTGTGGAAATCGGGCGTACTCGATGTCTAGGTGTATAGGGTCACCGATGATGGAGTGGAAGTAGTGCGCTCCGTAGCTTTTCCAGTCTAGGTGTGAAAATCGGACATACTCGATGTCGAGGTGTTTAGGGTCGCCGATGATGGAGTCTAAAAATGCGCTCCGTAGCTATTCGTGTCAAGGTGTGAAAAGCGAACGTACTCGATGTCTAAGTGTATAAGGTCACCGACGATGAAGGTTTGTAAGCTCGCTGAAGATGGAGTCTAAAAAGTGCGCTCCGTAGCTATTCGTATCAAGGTGTGAAAAGCGGACGTACTCGATGTCTAGGTATATAGGTCGCCGATGATGGAGTCTAAAAAGTGCGCTCCGTAGCAATTCGTGTCAAGGTGTGGAAATCGGAAGTACTCTATGTCTAGATTTGTAAAGTCGCTGAAGATGGTGTCTAAGTTGTGCGCTCCGTAGCTTTTCGTGCCTAGGTTTGGAAATCGAACATACTCGATGTCTAGGTGTGTAGGGTCGCCGATGATGGAGTCTAAAAAGTGCGCTCCGTAACTTTTCGTCGTCAAGGTGTAGTATTCGGTTGTAGTCGATGCCTAGGTGTATAGGTTTACAGTGTTCAGAATGGTTCAACTTTAACATTTTAATTTTTGAGTAAAAATTTGTATAAAACTGTTGTTCAAAAATCATCTATCAAAGCATATACTCCACATCACATTTTATAGTCTATACCACATAAATTCACGGTAGTTTCAGGTAATTTTCACATAAATATTTTATTATACTGTTCATAGGTTCAGAAACTGTAATTTATATATAATCCATTATAGTCTCTAAGAAAGTAATGAAATCTATAAAAATTACCTTTTAAAAGGTAAAACTTGTGGCAAGTATGATGTGACTTCCCCAGCAAAAAATAAAATCTCTTTAGTTACTGCATCTATGTAATCTCTTTTTTATATGTAAATGTAAAATATATTTTTTACTGCATAACGTCGAATTCATATTTGTACCTAATTAATCACTTAAGAAAGTTATAGAATAAATAGAAATTACTGTCAACGCTTCTATTTGCCCCAGTAATTCTAATTTATTTCTATAAAATGCTTTTAGACAATTCTTAGGTTGTTAATGTTTTAGATAATAAATTTAATAATTTAGTGTAAGAATTTCACCAATTTCTTAATTATAACATTTTGTATTTATAATTTTATTTTTTTTATAATAAAATTGACACCTCTTTCATTTGTTAATATTCTATGAGATCATAATTATTAAAATGATTCTCTTTCTAATAATCATAGAATATTATTACATGGTACTCTTTTATTTAGTATAGCAACATTAAACTTGAGTTTTCAATTAAATAAAATCGTTTCTTTATTTATTCATATGAATTTTCCAATTTATAATGGCGAATTTAAACTAAAGAATGTTGTAAAATCAATTTTGAAATTGTCATTTATTCTTGTTCTTAACTTTACATAGCTATTATTAATTATTAATAAATACCAAAATAATAGAATAAACTTCAACTTTTCAATGGAGTCTTATTAAGAATAAAGATGCCAACTGTTAACACCTTTGGTAGCTTTGATATATTGGATATAATGCGCTTCGTCCAGAACGACACTATCACAATTTTATAAAATATCTTTAATCTTAATAAATAACTATATGAACATACTTGGTGGCCCGTCTACAGGTAATTTATCGGTAGACTAGCGTCACTCGGAGGTACATTCTAGTTACATTTCATACCTAGTGGTATAAAATTTTTTAATTAACTGTAATAGTAAATTTGTATATATTCATGGGGTATATTGTTTTTTAGTTTACAGTGATATCTCGTGTGATCAACATGATACCTTTGCTTCCGATTGGAAAAAGCGACATCTTAGTCTGCTTGTGAATGAAACAGCACACATAGACCCATTTTCTTTATAACTTTAAAACGAATTTATTTTTTCGATTTATGTGCAATTTCTTTGAACATGTTACGTTATAATTTATCAATATTCCTTATACGATTACAATATTTTGAAAGAGTTTCCATGTAAATCGCAAAAATAAACTTCTTTAACCCATTAACGACTGAGAATCGTATTTTTTTTCATCATTTTTAAGGCAAATTCTCATCATTAAAAAACGAGAATTTTCAAATGATAAATATGGTCTCCCGTACTTTGCAGTGTGCTCTTTCAGAATCTGGGATTGAAATTGCGATTTTTCCACTAAAAAAAATATGGTCGCTTTTAAACAAAAAAAAAACACAAAAAATCGAAGACATTTTTTTTTCATGATTTTTTTTCTCATAGAAAATGCCGAATGACCCTCTCTTTTTTTTCAACCATGAGTGCACTAAATAGTTGTAGTTGAACGACGAATTTTTTAAATTTGTAACAATTAATATTTTCACCCCGGAAATGGCGTTTTTTACTCCTTGAGCGGCGAGCAAGATTTCACGTTTCGGATAAAATAGAAAAAAAATCGGATCTTCACGAAAATTGGTATCCCAGGGTTGGGTTTTTTTAGGTCGCTGATTACGAATCTGCCCTCAAAATCTGAAAATTCAAGATGGCGGATACTACATGGCCTACCAAAAATCCAAAAACTTATTTGAATCGGGTGACATTGGGCACTCGGGGGTTTTTGAGGTCGCTGATCTTGATTCAGCCCTCAGAAATCGAAAATTTACAATCGCGGATCAATTATAGTCGACTGAAAATGCAAAAACTTATTTGTATTAGATAAATTTGGACACTCGGGAATTTTCGGAATCGCAGATCACGATTCTACCGTTTGAACTCATAAATTCAGTTCGTGTGACAAAATATGTAAAAATAAAGTTTTTTCGATCATTTTTCAATAAGAAACTACTAGATTCAACCAGAAGAAATATGCACTTTGTCTCAACTGTTTTCTGATTTTGTTATTTCTACGTGAGAAATGAGATTTCATAATGCATGCCATTTCTATTCTGTAGCGATTTTTCGTCAAATTTATTAAATTTTCGTAAGCAAATTTATGATAGTAGTGATAAAGTCAAAATATGTATTCCTTCCAAACTTTTATAAAACTTTTTGAAGATTGAATGAATCATCAATAAAATTGTCCTTTTCGAACTACAGTACTAAAACTTGATCGTGTCAGCAAAATGAAACAGAGATGGATGATGTGCGAGAATCGTTTTACGCTTTGAGGAGTTTCTTCCATAAAATATTTTTCGAAATATTTCGTTCAAACAATTTTACACTCTTTTTAAATTTGTAATATATATTACATATGCTTTGTTAGGGCGGTATTACGCACAATTTTCTATACCAAATCAATCTTGACGCAAATTTTTTTGAATCATATAAATCAACTATGTCAAATCAAAACTCGACTCTTTGCGATATTTACCTATGCAATGTAACAAAAACGACCGAGACGTGCTGTTTCTCCTGATTCTGGTGATGAAGCATGAACCTCTGAAGATGACGGAACTGTTCTAATACCAAATCCAGATCATTCTGGTCCTTCAGACGATTCTTATTCTAATTCTGATTCTGACCAAGACGAAAACTTACCGAGTGTCACTTATAGCAGAGCTTCAAAGAGTTAAGAGGCAGAACAGGCTAAGCTAGAAAGAGATCATGAATTTCAATGGATCAATGGTGAAAAGAAGTATTCCGACAATATTGAAAATGATATACTATTGTCTGCATCTGAAAAGCGTCAAATTCCAACCAGCGAGCCAGTAGAACTATTTGAGACGTTTTTCTCAAATGAAATGAAAGAATACATCATCGATGCTTGTAAGGAAAATGGTTTCGATTTATCATAGATCGATTTGAATACGTTTATCGAAATCATCGTAATGAGTTCTTTCAATAAAAGAAAGTCTCAAAAAGATTATAGGTCAACCGATCCTTTTTTATCGTGCAGAGTAGTGTCTTAGGCAATGGCGCGTCTTAAATTCGAGCAAATCAAGTCGAAATTGAAATACTCGAAGTCCAAAGACAATGACAAAAACGATAAGGCGTGGTGGGTTCGATCACTGATAAATCTATTTCGACAAAATATTCTGAAGTTTCGCATCTCGGGAACTGCTCTGTCGGTAGATGAATTAATGGCTAAGTCGTATGCTAGAACTTCATTGAAACAATTCATACGTGGGAAACCGGTGCGTTTCGGAATTAAATTTTGGGGCCTGTATACTGCTGATGGGTATTTCCTGAACTTTGGAGAGAAACTGACCAAATGCGCATTAGGTTCCCGCGTGGTAATCGATTTATTAAAACCATTTTTTGAAAGTACAGCTGCTAGAAAAGTTACTCAGTACCATCTTTAATTCGATAACTTTTTCACAAACCTCGATCTCGTTGTACATTTGAAAAAATTGAAACTTAAATGCACTGTATACGTGAAGAAAATGTTATCGATAAGAAGTCTTCACGAGGAACATATGCAGTGAAGCATAAGTAGAACAGTGGAATCAATTATATAACCGTAATGGATTCAAAATTAGTTTCGATTTTATCTACAGCCGCAGGAGTTACCCTATTACGGCCATCGAAGAGGTACAATTCGATTGAAAAAGCCAAAATCGAGACATCGTTTCCCGAGGTATTCCACCTTTACAATCGATTTATGGGTGGGGTTGATTTTCATGATGGACACTGTAACAACGTGCTGCCGAGTATTCGATCGAAAAAATGGATATGGGTAGTTTTTCTGAGCCTCATCTAGGCTGCCGTAGTAAATTCTGTAGTAATATTCAACGCAGCTGGGGTAGACAAGAAAAAAGATGGAACTAAAGAATTATCAATGTCGATAGCTAAGAGTTATATCCATCCTGGTAAGAAAAAACGGGAAAAACAGATCTATTTCACAGAAAACACAAAAACGATGCTCCAAATGTCCCATTAAAACAAGGTTTTTCTGTGAAAATTGTAATTTATATTTTTGCAAACAGTGTTTGAAAAAGAATCACGAGAATACCTAATTAGCCGTGAAAGGCAAGGGGGCTCAGAATAAACAAGCACCCCAAATAGTGAGAGGCAAGGGGACTCACTGTAATCAAGCATCCCAAATAGTGAGGTAAGGGGACTCACTTTAATCAAGCACCCCAAAGAAGACACAATTTTACCATGTCCACGACGTTGTCTTTGGGTTGCGCTAAGAGTATAATAACAACGTGAATGAGGAAGTAAATAGATTTTGATTCGTCATGTTGGCTCCACTATTGTGAATTTTCGAATTCTGAGGGCAGAATCGAGATCAGCGACCTCAAAAACGCCTGAGTGCCCAATGTCACCCGATTCAAATAAGTTTTTGGATTTTTGGTCAGCCATATTGGATCTGCCATCATGAATTTTCAAATTTTGAGAGCAGAATCGTAATCAGCGACCTAAAAAACTCCGGGATACCAATTTTCGTGAAGATCCGATTTTTTTTCTATTTTATGCGAAACGTGAAATTTTGCTCGCCGCTAAGGGGTGAAAAACGCCATTTCGGGGGTGAAAATATTAATTGTTACAAATTTAAAAAATTAGTCGTTCAACTACAACTATTTAGTGCACTCATGGTTGAAAAAAAAGAGGGGTTCATCGGCGTTTTCTATGAGAAAAAAAATCATGAAAAAAAAATGTTTTCGACTTTTCGTGTTTTTTTTTTGTTTAAAAGCGGCCATATTTTTTTTTAGTGGAAAAATCGCAATTTCAACCCCAGATTCTGAAAGAGCACACTGCAAAGTACGGGAGACCATATTTTTCATTTGAAAATTCTCGTTTTTTAATGATGAAAAAAAAATACGATTCTCGGTTAAAGTGAACTAATAAGCAAAAATGTATCTACATTATATTAATTTGCGTGATGTGATATGTGAGTGTTTCTGTAAAAATCCCCTTAATACTGTAAAAAATATTGCGAGATATTTTTTTTTTATCGATAATTGGAATCGCATTATATCAACAATTGATTTGATGTACTTGATGTCATTCATTTTTTATTCATTTTATTTTTATGGGCTATCAAAGTGGGTAAAGAAGCGTACGTACGTAAGTACGTACGTACGTACATGTCCATT
>UELU01126463.1:0-12015 GCA_900490025.1 Megastigmus dorsalis
GGCATTCGGTGTGCAGTTTCTATCAGTCTGATTTGACTCATTGCCCTCTCTGCCAAGGACCTACTAATAAAGTCCGTAATTTAAGTTTGGAGGAATTACCGGGAAGTGCGCCGTATCCATGCCGCTATCGTTCGCGAGGCTGTTCCGTGCTTGTCGTTCCCGATTCGTGGTCGGAGCATGTGCAAGCGTGTCCGTACGTTGCCGATTCTCCAACTCGAGGAGCGGATATGCAATCAGAGGGTCCCTCCAGTGAAGGATCCTTTTCGCGGGAGGCTGAAGGCCTTACTAGTTGCAGCTTATATTAAGGTGCAATGCAATACGAGTAGATCGTTACTTTATTTTACCCTCTTTTTTTACTTTTTTTTTACTTTTTATAATTTTCAATATTTTTTTATACATTCTTTTTTTTTGGTAATTGTTATTAATTATTTATTTTTATTACAAGCTCCTGAAACTCGGCGGCGTCCTACTTCTCGACGGGCCGTCGGACCAGAGGAGGCGACTTTGTCTCAATTAGAAGCCGTGACGGTGAATCTCAGCCATCAATTAGACCTGGACGATGGCAGTGGAAATTCTGACGATGCTCCATCGGTCGTTGGCGGTTCCTTGACGAACCTGTTCGAACTTCCGGAGGATGTTCCGGAAAATGTTCTAGTCGCTGTTCCAGATGAGGGCGAAGTGCTGCAAGCGGGACGTGTCACGCCTACAGCTGCTGTTGGTGCAATGGAATTGCCTTCTTTTGTTCAGTCGGCTTATGCTGGCGCTTTTCTGGACATCTTTCGCTGCCCCATCTGTCAGGACTACATGGTGCTAAAGTATCTGGCGTGCACCAATGGGCATCCATTATGCCGCACCTGCGCTAGGCGCGTAAACCATTGCCCTATATGTAGGGACAACTGGCCCTTTACCTCAATGCGGCCATTGGAGCAGGCAGCTGAAGCCTCCAGCTTCCCTTGCCGTCACGCGGAGCGGGGCTGCAGCGAGTTTCCGGCAGCACGAGACTGGTTATCGCACGCCGAGGGGTGCTTGCATCGCACGCCGCCTATGTCTGCAGCTAGGAGCGCTGTACTGAATTTGCTGGCTACGTCCGAGTTTATATAATCGCGGCGTAATTTATTATATATTATTATTATTTAAGGAATCAATTATTATATTATTGTAGTATCATATTATTATTATATTATATTATATTGTATTGTATTATCATGTATTGTTATGCGTTCCCGTATTATTTTATTAAAAATTTACTGACTATATATATACTTTTTGATTAACGTATTAATCGTTAATTACATTATGCATTGCGGTGGGTCTATTCTCTCGCGGCGTCTGAGGGCCGCGGAGAGAATATAAGTCCTTACGTTCCCTTACTGTCCAAAGTGATATTATTTTAAAAATGTACTGACTATATATATATACTTTTTGATTAACGTATTAATCGTGAATTACATTATGCGTTGCAGTAAGTCTATTCTCTCGCGGCGTCTGAGGGCCGTGGAGAAAGAAGGAAGAACTAGCACGCGATTATCGTGCATAATTGTACAATTTATTATAGTATGTGTATTCATTAAAATTTTATTTTTCCTTCGGTTATATATATTATTATATTTTTTTTTTTATTTCTATTTGTTATTTATTTGTTATATATATTTATATTTCAAGTTGTTTACATCGAGGTATATATATATATATTATTAACATATGTCTAATAATGTAGTCTATGGAGTAGTCATCAGTGTTGCGCTAGGCATTGGGCCAGGCGGATTCTCTACTTGACGTGGGTCAATATTTATGACGGGAGGGGGAGGTAGCTCGTAACTGTGTTTAATAAGATCCATATGGACTACGCGCGAGTATTTACCTTTCTGGATTTTGACATTATGTTTGTCATAATCGATTTCCAATATCTCGCACGGTCCTACGTATTCGCGGTCCATTTTTCCGTGCCTTGGTTTCTTTAGTAGATGGACCATTTCCCCTTCTCTGAAATGCTGGGCATTCTGTTTTTTGTCATAGTAAGATTTTGACCTGTATTTGGATTGCGTTAAATTCATTGCTGCTAGGATGCGTAGTTGCGATATGGAGATGCAGGCATCTGCTAAATATTCGTCGTACGTGAGTAAATGCTCTCTTGGTGGAAAGCTTGAAGGCGTACGAGCTCGTCGTCCAAATACTACTTCATGTGGCGTGTAACCTAATCCTTCGTGCACGGTTGCATTGTATGAGTGTTGTGCCAACGGCAACAGTGTATCCCACTGCGTACATGAATCCAGATAAAATTTTAAGTACTCATTTAATGTGTGATGCATTCTCTCGATCCCTCCATTGGATTGAGCACGATATGGGGTTGTACAAAATTTATTTATTTTGAACACTCTTGCAAATTCCTCAAGCTTTTTGTTCATAAAATGCTGCCCTTGATCCGTGATCAAGGTGGCTGGAGGACCAAAATAACTAATGAACTTATTGGACATACCTTGGACTACTTCTTGGGCGGTAGCATGTTGTACTGGTACTAGAATGCAGTATTTACTGAAGTTACACTGCATTGTTAAAATGTATCGATTTCCTAATTCAGTAGGTTCTTTGGGTCCTACAAAGTCGATAGATATTTTGCTGAATGGGTAAGACGGTATATCTGTTATCAGCATAGGCAGTTTTGTTTTAACTCGCACTAGCTATTGAGATTGACAATCGGGACAGCCCCGAACAAATTGTCTCACATCGGCTTGCATGTTTCGCCAATAGTATTCATGCGCGAGTTTATCATAGGTCTTGGTTATTCCCTTGTGTTCTCCTATTGCGGATTCGTGGTATTCCTTAATAAGTTTGTATCTGTCTTCGATGCGAGGAATAGGCAGGTTATTCTTGATGAACTTGCCTATTTGTATGTTCTGATTTTTGTATATACTATACACTGACGGGTGACGTAAGTTCCATGTTCGAAGCGAAGTCTGGTGGTGTTGGATTTCTCGCGTTTGGCTCGGAGTGCGATGAGTCATTCAGTGGTTCCTTAGGTGGTGTTATATATTTTTGTGCTCGGATGTGTTTTCGTCTGCTTTGTGCGATTTTTCGTTAACTAATTCCCATATATTAATGCACAAGCCTGATTTTCCATCCTTCTCTTGTCCCTCTATATCGACTGCGAGCCGTAGTTTACTATTTTGCGGTATAATAGGATATTGTTGCAATTTCCGAAATGTCCCTTCATTGGATTCCATTACGGGAGGTGTAATTAATACAGGATTTTCGACTGTCGGTTCGTTTACTTCGCATGATATTACATTTGTCTCGCCCATAATATTAGGCGATTCCCTTTTATCCTGATGTTGTATTAAGACGGATTTTCCGCTAGCTCGAATTGGGGAGAACGGTTTAGACCAGTCGTTGAGGCTGTTATCGTTATCTTCCTCGGAACTGTTTGATGGTGTTTCTTTAAATAGAGGCGCTTTTCTCCTTAGTGTTTGAATACGAGTAGGACCCGTGCGTATTCGGCCAGGAATTTCTTCGATATCGCTCCGCGGTGTACTGGTCGCTTGAATATCACCGCAAATATTTTTGTACTTGCGCATATATGGTAATTTTTCTTCTGCTTTAGCTTGGCTTAGTATAGGTGATTTATCCTGGCTGTTGTCTCCTGAAATTGCTTCGCATACGGGGAATCGCACGCCAGTTCGGTTATCGGTGCGTTTGATGTATTTTCGTTTTTGCTTCGCTCGAGTCGACCGTTTTTCCTCCTCGCTTGAAGAACTCGTGGTTACGCTTTCTTCCGACGGATCTGATTCTCTAGGTTTTTTCCTTTCTCTGGGATTCCCTGAATTTTCTGTGCTTGATGTAAGTCTGCCTTCCGTACCTGCTGCTGTTATTCCTGGATTTTCCCGATTTCGTTTCTTTGATCGTAGAAAATATTGTATTTTCGCAGGCGTATCATCCTCGTTATAATTATCTTCCCTTTCGTGTTTATCTGCTAGTTCATATTGTTCAGCCTTAGGTCGTTCTGGATCCTCTTCTCCGTCGTACAATACTGGATTGCGTGAAAGAGCGTCGGCGTTCACGTTGCGAGGTCCGGGTCTATATATTATATCAAATTCATAACCTCGCAATTGAGCTTTTAAGCGATTGAATCTTGAATCGGGTTTTTTGCTGTTACAGAAATGTTTCAGTGGTTCATGATCCGTTACGACAGTGAATTTTCTTCCGTACAAAAATGGGCGGAATTGATCCTTGGCGAAAACGATTGCTAGTAATTCTCGATCATATGTTGAGTATCGCAATTCGGGTCCTCTCAGACATCGTGATGCGTACGAACAAGGATGATCTTCACCTATTTTTCCTTGTCCCAATATTGCTCCAATGGCATAATCGCTGGCGTCCGTCGTCACTATAAATGGTTCAGTTAGGTTAGGGGCAGCCAATACTGGTTCCTTACATAGAATATCCCGTAAGTCGTCGAAGGATTTCTGCAGCTCTTCGCCCCATATGAAGTCGCTGGTGCTTCGTAGAAGACTTGACATTGGCATAGCTATTTTCGCGAAATTCTTCACGAATCGCCTGCAATATCCTGCGAGACCGAAGAATGATTTTATCTTCTTTTTGTTCGTTGGTACTGGAAAATTTCGGACGGCTTCGATCTTTTTCGGATCTGGACTGATTTTTCCTCGTCCTGCTATGTGGCCTAAGAAACTTGCCTCTCTTTGAAGAAATTGAGGCGTCGAAATTTCTTTCCATGTTCCTCCAATGTTGCTGTGAATACTACGATGTCGTCTAGGTAAACGTATAACTCATTGCCATGTAGTCCTGCTAATTCTAAATCCATAAGGGCTTGAAAAGTAGCTGGAGCATTTCGCAAACCCATTCCCATTCTGATATACTCATAGTGACCAAATGGCCCTGGAAAGGCGGTTTTATGTGCTGACTCGGGATCCGTAGGTATTTGATAAAAACCAGTTTTTAAATCAATTATTGTTATATATACTGCTGAAGCCACTGAGTCTATTATGTCTGTTATTAGCGGTAGCGGATAACTATTCCCTATAGTGACTTCGTTTAATTGTCGAAAATCTGTGACCATTCGCCATCTCTTTTCTTCCTTATTTGTGCCTTTCTTGGGTTGGGTTGGGTACTACCCACATCATAGATGAATATGGGCTATCCGATGGCCTAATTACTTCTGCTTCGAGATTCTTTTTAATTTGCCTCTCCATTTCTTCCTTAATAGCGGGAGGATGTCGGAATCGTTTTGCTCGTACTAAAACATCCGTTGTAGTTATTATTTTGTGCGTAACTAAATGTGTGGCTTTTAACTTTTCGCCTGGTAGTCCAAAAACATCTGGGCATTCCTTGACTAATCCCTTTACGTGCTCTAGTTCTTCCTCGTTTAATAGCTTGATCGCCCCCTGATCTAATTCTTTTAATATTTTCTCCACTCTGTCTTCCTTATTCTCGGAAAAGATCTGTAAAATACCTGCGCGCTCAAAGTTCCTTTCATCATCAATATCGTCATTATTTCCGTCGAGAACGTCGCATGTCTCGCGCATAGTTTCGCAGGGTTGGGTTCCAAAGTGATTTCGGGTGGATTCATTTCCACCTCTTTCTCGCTTATATTATAACAAAGGGCGTACGCTTTACCCTGTCTATTTTCGGCTACAACGGACTCGTATTGCGTTAAGCGAGTCGTATATCCGTCTGCAGCGCGACCTCTGAATTTCAGTGCGAGTGAATTCAGAACCCATCTCTCCGATTGCGAACCAAATTCTTGAACTACGTCTCGAACAGCTCGGCAAAAGAGTGCGAGCATGTCCGGGTTGCCGTCAAAAGTTGGTATAGTGTTCAGCGCCTGATGTAACGAAAAGGTCCAGTGCGAATCTCCATGTCGCTCGGTTCGTGGATATTGACGTGAGAAACTCATCTGGCGGGTTGATGCAGGAATTTCGTTGTTTGTTAAATCGTCGCTTGTATTTATTCTCGTTCGCTCCTCGACACCTGAAATATGAGTGTCGTCTCCCGTGTCTGCATAAAAGAATGCTCGTCGCGCGTCGCGCTGTGCGAGAGTGTCGAGTCTGTCTTCAGTTCTTAGCGGAAGGCCTCCACTCTGCAAATCCCATTGAGATAGTGATTGATGTATCGGGTGCTCGTTAAGAGTTTCAATTCGATTACTCCTTGATATGCGAGCTTGACTATTTGCGGTTTTAGGGATGGCGCCGGGGCCCTGAGACTGTATCGCGTTAGCCTCTCTTGTGGCGGCGATATTTCGCCTTAATTCACTTCATTTAATAATAAGATGGGATCGTACGTTACGAGCAATTCCTACGTCTGCCTCGGTAATATTCGGCGATTGTCCTAGTAAGGCTTTATTTAGTTTTCTCACCGCGAGTTCTGCGAGTTCTAGATTAGGTAATTCGAGCGCTATATCAGCTGCAGTAAGAGCGTACCGTAAATCTAAAAATGGCTTGTCATCCAGTAAATGTATGCTCGTTCCAACTGTCGGCGTATTAATTAACGGGCGCCTGGATGCGTTCTCCTCGAAATTTTCGAAGGGATTTTGATTTACCGATGCCAAGGCAGTAGCCGGTGTGTGTAGCGATGTTGGCATAATTTCATTGGCGTCCGCGTTCTCCTTATTCATTTTCCTAGGTTTCCGGAAAATCGCGCGCACGTTTGAATAAATCCCTTTTGCCGCGGGATGAATTTTGCCGACTTATTAGTTCGCGAATTAAATAGAAATAAGGCTCCCTTCCTCTTTTTCTTGTACTGAAATTATTTAAAATAAGACGCGGATGCGAACCCTTGACTCCGATTCCGATTGATGTCGGTTGATCTCAACCACACGCACTTTCCTGGGGAAATAATACTTTATATGTAACTTTACTTACCTGACTAATCCCACGATGGCGGTAAGTAACAGTACTTTCATCCTTTCTTCCTGTCCTTCCTTCCTGTATAAGGGCTGGTTGGTACCTTATTTGATGGGGGAGTCCGTTTTTTTTACTTGGCTTTTTTACAATAAACATAAGAGGTGAGGGCTTGTGATAAAAAGATCAAAATTTGCTTGATTTATTTATGAAGAAACAGTTATTAATTATAAATACGAGAATCAGAAAATCTGTTCTGCGAGATAAGATCCCAAATCGAGTAGTCAATTGATTTTTTAAGCAGAAACCATTGCAAATTTAAAATCAGAAGATCCGTGAATTTTTTTCTCGATAAAATATTAAACTTGAGAGGTAAGGGCTTGGGATAAAAACTTAGAGTTTGCTTGATTTATTTACGCAAAAACAGTTATTAATTAAAAATACGAGAACCAGAAAATAAATACTGTGAGATAAAATACCGAATCGAGTAGTCAATTGATTTTTTAAGCAGAAACCATTGTAAATTTAAAATCAGAAGATCAGTATATTTGGTTTCTCGATAAAATACTAAACATAAGTAGTGAAGGCTTGGGATAAAAAAGCCCAGAGTTTGCGTGATTAATTTACAAAGAAACAGTTATTAATTTAAAATATGAGAATGAGAAAATCTGTTCTGCGACATAAAATACCGTATCGAGTAGTCAAATGATTTTTTAAGCGGAGACCTTTGCAAATTTAAAATAAGAAGATGAGAGAATTTTTTCTCGGTAAAATACTAAACTTGAGAGGTGAGGGCTTGGGGTGAAATGCCCTGAGTTTGCTTTATTTATTTACGTAGAAACCGTATGTAATTAAAAATACGAGAAACAGAAAATCATTTGTTTTTCGATAAAATACTTAACTTAAAAAGTGAGGGCTTGCGATAAAAAAGCCCAAAGTTCGCTGCATTTATTTACGCAGAAATAGTTATTAATTAAAAGTGCGTGAGTAGTTACTACATAGGTACACCAAGACAGTGATGGTGGGGGTAGGTGTGGGTAGTGGAATGGGAAAACCCGAAATAGCGCGAGGCGTTGAGGGGAATTCTCGCTTGGACTTTGCGTGGAGAGCTAGGGTGGGGGAGCGGTAGAGAGGGGACTAGTATAGCGTGCTCTCCCCGCCCTTAGTGCGAGAGGAGCCTGACGCTGGTCGAAGGATACTTGGACGCTATAGAGTTCGGATTAGTGAGGGAGGGTGTATTATCTCTCGTAAACTATCTTTTTTTTTTTTAAAAAAACCGTTAAATTCGTTTTATTCTAAGATCGCGCGCGAAATTTATAAAACAGAAGGAATAATAAGGAGACGAGGGTTTGAAATAAACTCAAGTCAAATTATTGATTTAATAATAAAAAAGAGATGTTTATTGCTGTCTACAAATACAATAACATTTTTTTTATTGTTTAAAATATATATCAAATTCATCTTAATCTAGAAATACATGATTGATATCCCGATCCAAGCAACGCTCTTTTGCGAATCCGCCGGCTCGTTTACATTTTTTATTCTTAATTTTACGAAAAATTTTGTTACAAATATTTATGACAATCGCATCGTTTTTTCTCGTATCTTCTGTAAATAAATGCTCGAATTTACGTAACGTTGTACCCTTACACATGTGATATAAAAACATGATTGTATATTGACCGCAAAACCTCGAATAAATACCCTGAAGCTGTCGTGAGCTCCAGTTGAAACTCTTACAATTTTTCGAAGACGATTGAGGTGATATTTAGATACCGGTGGTAGTCCGTTGCTTGTCAAAGTACTTTGCAAATCCATTTTTGTCGATGTAGATGGTCACCCAATGCGTTTCCGGTTTAGTATGATCATCCGTGTTACATACCAGCGCCCGCGGTGCTGGTACCGATAATACATTCGGAATACGATCAGCCACGTAAACTCGGGTCGTTTTTGCGTTTAGACCTTCTAGAGCCCTCATTACCTCTCTGCTACTGCTGCTGTCCTGTTCGCCGTATTTGACCTTGTCTTTGCCCTCGCCGTCCTCGGTATCGGTGTTTACTGCATCTACTTCATCTCTACCCTCAAAAGTACTTTGGAATCTTAAAAAAGAGTTTGTTTTGTTGTACACAAGTTTTTGAAGCAAACTGTAGAATAAATCATACTTATTTTTCGGTAAACTCTGTTGTGTTTCTTCGGGTAGGAGTAAATGAAACCATGCCTTTATTAGATATGCTCGAAAAAGGGCACAGTACGCCTTAATATCAGATTTTTTTTGGCAACTGTGACAAAAACATAAATGGTCAGTGGTAAATTGGCTTTGCAAGTTGATGAAACTGCTGCAAGTGTATTCTTCGATGTTTACTACACAGCGTCCCATTACAGATGAGACATATCGAGCTCTCTCTACTCCTCGAATGTAAATCTTGTTTTCTTTTCTTGCAATGTTGTAGAGATGATAGTTTAATTTTCGTAAAGAAATGTCACCGTCGAACCATGAAATTCAAAGTAGACGAGTCGAGACGTAATTGTTGGTAGTTTTGATGTCCTCAGGCAATTCGTCGAAACGACACGGTGGGGTAATTATCCAATGGGCAATACAGATTCCATGTAGAGAAACGACCGCTACTTCTTTGGGTAAAAGTTTATTGCTCTCGTCTCTCAGCCCCTCCATCTCTATCACGTAATCCATGATTGCAGCTGGTGCACTGACGGAGGTGCACTGGTTCGATCCACGTGAGATACTAACTACCCGATGAAGACGACTGATCGAGTTATATATCCTTACCATCCCTACTCGTAAACTATGCGTTAAAACCAGTTACAATTTGTCTGGTTGAATCGATCTCTAAGACATTGTCGTATGCCGCGTAAACTATGCAATTTATAGTAGATGTGAGCGCGTGTTCAAATCCTACCTCTATGCGCACGCTTCCCGAACACACGAGGTTCCAATTATACCCGTGCCTGAGAATAGTGTGTGAAAACCGTCCACGCAGAGCTCGGAAGGTCCTGTAAAACGTGGTTGTAACGCTCTATTGGGTATTTGAACACCGTCGACGTAAAGCGACAGATGGTTAATCGAGAAATGCTGAAAATTGTACGGATTGAAGCTTCGATTTCCGTTGAAGGCTCTGTTGTCGACGAAGCCTATTATTATTCTTTTCGGCAGCTGTCCAAGAATAGCGTTATCAATCGCGTCGCCTAAACTTCCAGCATGTAGTATAAATGATTTCACTTGTACCCTAGTAATAGGATATTTAGCTGTAGTTTCTGCTAGCGCATTCGCGTAAGCTAGTAAGACCCCGGGGTTAATTTTAACTTTACGCACAATGAGCGTTGCTTCCTTGATATGTACTTTAAATTTGCCGTCGTCCGATGCATCCATCAGGCAAAATGTGTCTTCGCTCCTGATCAGTCTAACTCTCATTTCTACACCGTTGATTAGCATTTTATCTTTGTTATCTCCTTTTTCGACGGCCTACTGCGTGGCACCTTTGCAATAGTGAATAAATTCACAGTAATTAATACAAATTACACACATTTTAATTTGCTCCTTCACCCTCTCCTTTACAAACACGAGGTCCGGGCTATCACGTTTATATGTTTTGCGCACGCTCGTCTGGACTCTCAAGCGCGAGAGCTCGCCAAGACTCGTGGCTCAAACAATCTTGATTAAACACATCGCAATGCAAATGTCTAATCATATCCAATGTCTTGCCCCCTTGCGAAAAGTAGCGTCGTTTTTCCGCGCCTAGATTAATTGGTCGCGGGGCTACAGCATTCAGAGGCGCGTCGAAGCCGTCATCTGTATCGTTATACCATAAGCTTGCAGTCAAATGTGAGTCCTTAGTTGCCGGTGAGTAGTTGAGTAACGATTCGACGAATGCTCTGTACGGATATGCGTTATTCGGTGGCGAAACGTGTTTTTGATTAAAAAAAACATTGACTTGATTGAACATTGAGTGAGCAAAATTGTTAATCGGTGCTACTTTAGCGCTTTCACTCTCTGTATCAACAGGTCTGATTTTCGCCTGAATGTATAGCATTGTATGCGCGAGGTCTATGTAATGCGCGCTAGCACTAGGCACGACATATTCCAGGGGCGCATGACTTTCATCGCTAAGCGATGAGACGAGTTTGTAATTTAAGTAAGTACTACTTTCTATCGATGTCTGCGTTGCCGGAAGTGTAAATATATTCAATTCGCTTGACATACATTCCGACGAATGAGAGCATAAAAACGCCATATTTAAAATTGTTTCGGACCGAAAATGTCGTTTATGCTTCTAAAAGTAGTACTAGAATTCTCGCTTTTCTTTCTTCGACTTGTCCTCGCTGTATTGATTCTTTTTCTGATAAGGGTACTGTGATTTTTTTACTTTGTTTACGTCGCTTCCGCTGCGCGGTAACGATGTTGCCGGATACACGGTTCTTTCTCGACTGACATCTGCGTTTAGGAATCCGCGAGTTATAACTGGAGCCTTTCATCATATCAGAGATTTTATTAGCTGCCTTTCTTTTCAAATTTTTTCCAGACTCTTTAGCACGTAATTGTACCACCTCCGAGAAATTAGCCCCCTTATTGGCGACGTCGTCCAAAACATTTAAACCTGCGCGTACGGCTTCTTTAGCCATAGTTTTTGCATCTGACGCGATGTGGGGAAGGATTTTGCGAAAAAGAACTCCGAGCTAGGCACCTACGCCTCGACCGCGTTGATAAGTTGAGTCGTCAACGTCCCATACTCGAATGGTATACGCTGGCAGTGTTTATCTCTTATATCTATAACGATAGAGCGGAAGCTGTGATGCAGTAGAGGAATATAGTGTATAGGTGCAAAATGTCTTATAACGTTGGCACCAAACTTATATTTCGTCCCGTCTAAAGACACGATATGTAGTAGAGCTGCCTGTGTATCGCCTACTGTATACGGCTCGCATACATCGGTGTCAACGTACAGTTCATCGGGTACAGCGCGAGTTAAGTTGGTGGTCGTGAGAGAGGCCGATCGCGGATGATGGAACACACTCACAACACTCAAACAAATAATTAAGGTAAGTACACTGAGAAACTCATGGCGGTCCCTGACCGCCACGAAACTCTGATCCCCTGTCACACTCACGCGTGGTGTCCATACGCCTCCACTGAATAAATCCGTGGCGGTTG
>UELU01126477.1:0-20913 GCA_900490025.1 Megastigmus dorsalis
ACGATAATCCCAAACGCAGAAAATCATGGGGAATGCCCGAACATGCCTCCACATCTACGCCCAGACCGAATATTCACGGTGCCAAGGTTATGCTCTGCATTTGGTGGGACCAGCTCGGTGTGGTGTATTATGAGCTGTTGAAACCGAGTGAAACTATTACAGGGGATCGGTACCGAACGCAATTGATGCGTTTGAGTCGAGCATTGAAGGAGAAACGGCCACAGTATCAAGAGAGACACGATAAAGTTATCCTGCAACATGACAATGCTCGACCACATGTCGCAAAACTCGTCAAGACATACTTGGAAACCCTAAAATGGGAAGTCTTACCCCACCCGCCGTACTCTCCAGACATTGCGCCTTCCGACTACCATTTGTTCCGATCGATGGCACATGGCCTAGCTGAGCAGCATTTCCATTCTTATGAAGAAGTCAAAGAATGGATCGATTTGTGGATCGCCTCAAAAGACTCATCGTTTTTTCGAGATGGTATCCAACAATTGCCCGAAAGATGGCAAAAAGTAGTGGCTAGTGACGGACAGTACTTTGAATCATAAACAGCTAATCGCTTTTTCAGAATAAAGCCTCAAATTTTCGAAAAAATCGGCGGAAGCAAAGTTGTGTACCTAATATATATGGAGCAAGCAACTGAAGCTGCACACAAATGTAACAAAGGTTTAAATATCTAAACAATGAATGTTTTAATTATCTTAAGTCCTTTATTACTTAGCACGAGGTACACTTGACTTACAGGAAGCAGGTTCAAAAGACAAAGATTATTGCGTGTGTACAAAGCGACGTGTACCGAGTACAGGGCACGATATACTTTCAGTGGTATATTTGAAATCGTGTATTGTAGGCTGATAATAACTTTAACACTCCCCCTCAATGCAGGATTTTTACAATCATTAAATAACTTTTATAAATCAACAATTATACAACGAAACCCTTTGCATACCAATATTAGAAATACAATATTGATGTTTTATTTTAGTAAGAGGCTTTGTCATTACATCTGCTATCATTTCATCTGTTGATAAGTAAGATAATTCAAAGACTTTGCTGTTTAAAGCATCTCTTATGAAATGGTAGCGCAGGTCTATAGGTTTTGACCTCGCTTGAAACATACTATTGCTTTCTAGTTGTTGTGCACTTTGGTTGTCATTGTAAATTCGCACTTTTGGTTTAAATCCTAACTCAAATAATAAATTTTTTAAAAACATACATTCCTTACATGACTCAGACAAAGCCATATACTCTGCTTCTGTAGAGGATAAGGCTTCTGTCTTCTGCTTCTGTGATTTCCAAGATATGGCTGAGCCACTAAGTTTAAAAATATATCCAGTAAATGATTTTCGATCCAGAATATTAGAACCCAAATCTGCGTCTACAAATCCATTTATTTCAAAATCATCCTTTTTAAATACCAAACCAATATCAATTGTATTTTCAGATATCTAACCACTCGCTTCGCAGCATTCCAATGTTCTATACCAAAGCATGTGTTAAATTGAGACAAAAATACAACACTGTGCATAATATCTAGTCTAGTAGCTACAGACAAATACATTAAACTATCAATTACTTCTTAGTGTGGCAAATTTAAATTTAGTTAATTTTTCTTTAAAGTATATAATAGGATTCTTTCTATCAGCTGGAGTTGCACACATTTTCGCATCGATAACATTGAATTTCTCAATTATTTTATTTATATGCTTTCTTTGTAAAAGACAAATTGTTTTATTTTTTCTTAAGATTGCTATGCCTACACAATATTTTGCCCCACCTAAATCTTTTACTTCAATCTCGTAGTAGATGGGCCACCGAGTATGTTATAGCTATTTATTAAGATTAAAGATATTTTATAAAATTGTGAACGTGTCATTCTGGACGAGGCGCATTATATTCGCAACTGTTTGCAGCTCCTAATATTAGAACTGTGGCAGTTAGCACTGCTTCCTTAACACAACAATGGGAGAGAGAAGTTAAAACTAAATGTCGAAGGGATCAATTAAGTGTTTTATATACCATGGAACATCAAGAGACATAAGTGAAAAAAAATTATCGAACTTTGATGTTATGATAACTACATACAATCTGATTGCACAAGAGTATGATCTTTGTGTTGCACCCAAGAAGAATAAGGATTCAAGGTTATTCAAGATAATAATTTATGATTAAAGTAACATCTTTTATTTTAAAGTTAATAAAGAAGCATCCGATTTATAAGAATAGAGATGCCAGATAAGCTATCGAAGCTACTAAAGATGTTAACAATTGTTAACACTTTTGGTAGTTTTGATAGCTTATCTGGCATCGTTATTCTTAATAAGGCACCACACCCAAGTTAAAACTCATTTCATTTTAGTCTTATATTGAGACTGCGGTATATGATTTGTTATCCAGCATTGATGAAATTAATGGTAAACAAGGAAGATATTGAGCTTGAAAGAAATAATCCTTAAACTCAGCAGATTAATGCTGATATAATCGATGAACTCTATAAATTAATATTAACTTTAGCATTTGCATTAATAAAATTATATAATGAACGTAAAATTAAAATTTATATTGCGTTTTTGCGAATTAAAAAATAGAGGTACTTGGCTATTTATCACATGATTTCACAACTTTCTATTGTGTGCATAAGTTGATCAGTGCAATAGAATTATTTGTGAAAATAAAAATATTTCATTGTGCAGCTGAGATTTATATCGTTATATAACTTATGTGATATTAAAATTGATCAATTATAATAGTATTCTTAAATTTTTTAAATTTATTGTATTTTTTTAACTTTTTTTTAAGAAGATTAAATATACTGTGCAGTATCTAGAATAATTGTCAATAAACGTGACAAAATATCTTGCACCTCCAATGGTTGGTACATTAAACGGACCACATACATCTGAATGTATTATTTCTAGAGGATTTTTGCATCTTTCACTAGTGTGGTTAGAAGGACCTCTTGTCAGCTTACTTATAGCACAAGTATCACATTTTTGAACTGATTCATTATCACTAAATTTTATATTACTAGTTTCAAGCATGACTTTTCTCAGACTTTTTTCATTTAAATGAACCATCCTTCCATGCCATAACCTCAAAGAAAAATTTTCTTCATTTTCGTGCACATGTTGAGGTATTTGCTCTTTAGTCTTCATCAAATAATACAAGTTACCTATTCTATCAGCAATCAATTTCACTTGTTTAGTTTTTTATCTCTTACTGTTTTGGAATGCAATAAATTGAATTCCCGCTCGTACTGTCTTAGCAGTGAGACTCACTACGCCGCCACTGCGTGGCAGCACCTCCTGGAGCTTAGGCGGAGCAGCCGAAACGCTGCACTGACTAGCCTAATATGCGCGTCATATCTCGCTCTCTCTCGCGCTCTCACATGTAAATGTGTGAGGCGTGAATATGAATCAAGTAGTGTCAAGTTCAAGGTGAACAAGACGGATGTAGAGCGAGGATGCTTCGCACTCCCTCTCTCTGAGAACAGCTATCCTCGAGGCAAATTCAACCACGACGACGTCACAAAATTCTCTCGGATCAACTCAAGGGAAATATCACTGACGTACTCAACAACACCGGACTCATCTGTGGAACGGCTCACCGAAGTCTCGCACACCTCTGCACTCCCAACGATTAATACCATCTCCTTTAAGGATCAGGTAATTACACTCAATTTAGTGAGGTTATGTTCCCACGTGTCTCACTCTTAGCTGCATACCAGGTCAACAAGCAGCAGCAAGAACGAAATCAGTAACATTTCGTGCTCTTGCTTCAAACGTGTAGAACTTCTCACTGAGCTCAGCAGACACCCTCACCATTGTGGCTAAACCTGAAGAGATAACCAGGTGAGTTATCTCTACTGAGAGAGTGTCGTGTAACTGACTTAACCTAGAAATTCAATTACTCGATTGCAACGGACCTAAGATCTGTAAGATATTTAACATTGTAAAAGTGTAACAATAAGTTATCTTGTAAAAATTATAATCATAGTTAATTTAATGAAGTGTTTATTTCAATAGAAGTTAAAAGGAAAATTTAAATAATCAACAGTGTTAGTGTACATTTTTTCATCACCCACAGCATGTCCCTCAAATAATTATTGTATTCTCAAACACTTACAATAGCAATATTTTTATCGAAAGTTACTGTATTATTTTTATGCACAATTTTAGAAACCAATAAAAGATTTGATCTTAAATCTGGTACATAGAAAGCATTATCCAGCTTTATATTTCTGTCATTGTTATTTGCATTGATTCTTAATTTTACAGTACCTTTTCCTTTTATTCTAGTAGCATCATCATTGCTTGCCAAAGTCAGACTTTCATTCGTATGTGATAAATCATCAAAGCTTCCACTATCTTTACATAAATGTGCAGTGCAGCCACTGTCTAAAATCCATCTACTTTTATTATTATTAATATCATTACAGTTCTTATTTGTATCACTAACAAAAGCAAAAAAAGCATTATCTCCTGCTATGTTGACATTTTCACCATTTTGGTTGTCATTATTTACTGTAATTTTTTATCTACAGTGAGGTGCTATATGTCCTCTTTTTCTACATTTATATCAAGTCAGATGTGAAAACTTATTTCTGCTAGCTGCCATAGCACTCGAAGGCTTACAACTTGACTTTCTTGCTTGATGTTCCTCTAAAATTTTTATTTTAAGTGCCTCAGCATTAGGCAGCTTCTCTCTTGATTCAATGGCGCATCTAAAATATTCAAACGAAGATGGCAGACTATAAAGCATCATCATTGAGAACAAATCTTCATTAATTTCAATATTCATATTTACTAATTTATTCCTAATTTCAAAAAATTTATTAAGATGAATGGTGATGCCATCGACGGTTCTTACGAAGACTAACACTTTTTAATTTTGTAACGAAGACTAACACTTTGGATTTCGGCGCGAAGACTAGCACGATTCGGATTTCGGCGTGAAGACTAGCACGATTCGTATTTCGCCGCGAAGATTAGTTCGATTTGATTTAATACGAAGAGAAAATTTAGATTCTTCTTCATAAATATTTTATTTATTATAGCATAAGAATGATAAGTTAATTATTTCAGTATAATAATATTACTTTTTGTTTATAAAAAATGCACTGAAATCATTAATTGTTAATTATTTAATTAGTAATTATTATTATTACATTAAATAAAAATAATTGATATAAAAATTGTTATTATTAATTCCATAGATCTTTTAGAATAAATATGAAAATTTATGAGCCCCTTTAAATAAATAATATTTTACATTTAAATTTTATTATTAATTATTTATATGGTGTTTACATACATTGCAAGCATATGAACATTACGATTATTTTATAAATTACTCATACCTTATATGTATACTTATCAATTATTTCATTTCAGCAGATGAATTTAATCTGGTAATGTGTGTATACGTGTACATATAATTATAACTTTATTTGTACTATGCTATATTTGCAGTGAAAAAGGATTTATTTAATAGCAAAGTAAATTGATCTGATAATACTGTTTATTTCATATTTTAAGTTAGTAAACGATATTGGTATATAAATAAACGAAATTTTTTTAATATGGGATTTAATTTATTGCATTACAAAATTAATTCAATTACCAGATTTATGAAATCCTAGTACTTTGTTAATGCAATAAAACTTTTCTGTATATATATATATATATACAGGATGTATAAAAATCATCGTATGTGCTATATACCATTGAATCGATCTCGAAATTCTAAGAAAATGTATGTTTCTCGTTTTTCGATCCGACAAGTAGTTTTTGAGTTATTAATTGTTAAAAGTTTGTAAAACAAGCCAATCAGTGCACGGCTATAGCCGGCGGCAGAAGCAGCGACGCGAGGAGGAAAGGAGGAGCGCGGAGAGGTGGGGAGAGCAGCTGTCTCGCCGCTCGCGGTCGTGCGTACACTAACACCACGCGCGGTTACATTGAATCGCGTTTTTTGCTTGTTCCTAATAATAAAAGTGAACGAGGAAAATTGCTTTCCTCTTTCCTTTAGCCCCCCCCCCCCCCCACTATCACCGACCGTCCTTCTATCCAGGGAGGCCAGCAACCGCGGTGCCCCGGCGAAGAAGGCACAGCTGCAGCAACTTAGCGTGTGCAGCCAAAAGAACGAGAGAGAGAGAGGGAGCGAGAAGACGCCGAGTTCCGATACTCCTGCTGACGCAGTAAGTGCTTTAACAATTATCTCGCGCCGATTTTTCCCGTCGTGAGGCACACTGGCCGACGGTGCCGTGTAAAATCGCCTAAAGGTTGCTCCCGCGGCAAAGAGTAACCTGCGTGAAGCGAGCGGCGACAGAGCGTGTAAATCGCGAGCCAAACCTCACGGCAGCTCCGAAAATCGCGTCACCCGCGACCGCACGAACTCGGCCCGTTCGTCGTTTTTATACATTAACTGTTTTTGTTTTATGATCAACTCCGAGTTAAATATATTTTTATACATCTTTATCTAAATCTTGCGAGAGTCATTTCGGGACCTCGTGTAAACTCCCGTTTCCTCACACGTGCGAATACCGCACTCGCTGAGCTTAGCGAGCTTGCCGGCACTCGAGGCTGGAAAAGCCGATTGCATTTGCGTTTTCGCGATTTTTGTCAGAGCGGCCACACGAGAGGTAGCGAGCAGCTGTCTCTCCAAGAGGAAAAGTCGAGAGGAAACCGTCTCGGCGTTGCTAGCAGGTGTGCTGTCGGTACACACGGAGGTGCGATTGCACGGCGGCTAACGTCCGCCCGCACCTCCCGCCGCATCGAAGGATCACCGCTGCAGAGCAGCAGCAGCATGATTTCCCTGTCAGGGCACGTTGCCCTGGCCGTTGTAACCCCGTTACAATCTTTATTATTAATGTTATTATTAATATATATATTTTTTTTTTGTTTGTGTGTTTTTTTTTATTATAAGTATACAGAAATTTTTTTTGTGTCTTATAATTTTTTATTCTTTTTTTTTCATTTATTATTTCATGTCTACAAAGCTAATATAATTGAAATTACAACTAAGCTCGGAGATCCTTGTTGACTGCCGGTGATATCTCCTGTAAAAGCTAAAAGGAGCGGAAAAGGATAAAAATCATTCATCATCATCATTTTTTTTTCTTGCGGAGGGAAGAATGCTACTATTCTTCCTCCTGTGTAAACTCCGGCGCCACTCATTTTCATTGGTATACACATATGCCCGCTCTCCTTCCAAGGTGGTGCATCTGCACGGTCCTTGTAGTTGCACCTGATGTTCACTATATTCGCACTCCGTGCAATGAACATAGATATCCAGTTCCCCGTCTATCAGGAGCTGACCGCACGGGGGGCAGGACCTCCAGACCGGCAGCGGCATCTCGCATAACTTGCACTTTTCTAGGAACTTGGTTTCACTGAAACCAGATCCTACTAATGGTAACTCGAGGTGATTATCGTACATCTTAGTCGTTGGGTCCATCGCTGCATACTACCGTGCGTTCTCCTCCTGGAAGCATTCCTCATTTAAAAGTTCCGCGTAGTTTTGGATCTGCGGCATCTTCACCAGCTCTATTTCCCTCTTCCTTTCGTCTCGTTCCTTACGCACTTGGCACTTACGCACTTGTGCGTCTCCAGCACTTCGGCAGCCTCTCACAATCAGTCGCAAAGATTTTCGCAGGTGCGGGTCCTCGTCTTCCAGATTGTCTTGCTTGTAAAAGCTGCGGGACGCCACAGTTTGTAGGTGGCTCTCCTCACTCTGTGGACGTAGCGCCGCAAGCTGACCGGCAACTGGGCCTCCTGCCGATATTTCTCCACGAGCGATGAAATTAGCAGGATGAGTAGTCCTTGAAATTCCATGAATTTTACTGGTTTCTATTTACTGTTGACAGCAAAAGGAAAACTGAGGGTGCTCGATGATAGCGATCTGACGAGAGAATGTCGCTAGTTTTCCAGTCACCCTGGCTCGTTAATTTTCTTCCTTCTATAGATATACATGTGCATCCTCTTTTGTGGTTTGGGACTGTCACCTTAGAGAGTGAGGATCAGGGATGTTGGCCGGTGGGGACGTTTCACAGGTATGTATTCTCCCTTGAGCGTTCCTATGTCGCCTTGCCGGTTAGCGATGGCTTACAGCAAGTGCATGAGCTAACTTTTTAATAACTAGGGATACTTAACTTGAGTATCGGTAACATTGGTCTGAACATCAACTTATGGGATTTACCATATCATTATTTCTAGACACGAATATAATAAAATTAGTTATAAAATACATTGCATACTCATAAGCAGTGTTTCATTAAATTAGTTCAAATTGTCTTCTTTTTTAATTGTCCAGTTGCATGCAGTCTAAACATATCTGTACCGCCAAGATTTATTTTACCCCTTTTTTACAAGAAAAGAGAAACCAATCATGAAACATTACTTATGTATTGAAATTACATCTAGCGGGGATATTAAAGTATCTGCCAACTGGGCACTCTGCGTTAGAGAGGGGTATGGAGGAACGGCGTGCGTTACCGGCACTGGCTCCGGCGGCCAGCGGGGTATTGCGTACAGATTGTTAAGATCTATAAAGTTCCATTTAATATTAGGATTAATTGGTTTCATTTCCGTATAGCTCCCCCCTTTTTCTCTCACTCTAAATTTTCTTCCTGTTCCGCATTTAAAAGCTATTACGTGTACAATGTTAGCGCCTACAAGCACTATTATAATATATAAATTCCAGTCACTGTTGGGAACAGTACTTATTTTAATTTCTTACACTGCAACTGATGATGGGACTTCCTCCGCTTTTACATCCTAGTGATGAGTTCCAGCTGTGGAATTTAATAATCATTGACTGTTTCCTTGGTTAATGATTACGGCATAGCAGCCTGGCGGTATATAAATTATATCTGCGCTTTCGAGTAGCATAGAGCTCGTCTTTCCTTCGCATTTAGTAACCACTGATTGCAGTGTTGCGACCGTGTAAAACCATTGTTTTGGATTTGAGTATATATGATTCACTCTGTTGCGTTTGTTCAATTTTGCAATCACGGAAAGTGCCAAGTTTTGGTGAGAAAAGTAGATCTGTTTCGCACTGCTTATATGTATATGAAGCGGAGGTACGTTTGCACAAGATTAAATTTTTTACTGTTTTGCACTATACCTTGTCTCTGATAGTCAAAATTATTGCTTCCTCCATATCCATTGCTACTACCATGAACGTACTGCGTGATTTTATATATGTAGCGAAATTACTCTGATTATAACGATGCTGGAAAACCGGTATTGAAGTCATTTCAAACAATATGTATCGAGAAATAGCAGTGTTTGCTATTTCCTCGATATTGGCTGCAGTGATTTTTTCTATATCTATCGGCATTTTTCCTTGTTCTTGCTCTTCAATTTGCCTTAGAACTCCTCGTAAATAACTATTTGGCAGAATAGCCCTTCGGCCCTCTATTATTTCCATTACTTGAGTACATAATTTTATGCCTACGTTTAAACCGTGTAATGCAAAATTTACTATTTCCTCGGCATTTATTTGTGTTATATTTGCCGCATCTTCCTGTTTAAATGTTTGCAGCACGGTTTCCAGATGTAAAACTCATCCTTTCAGTTGCAATGATGCTCTTGCGATTTCGTTATCAACGTGAGCTTGACGATTAACTAGATATATCATGGAGTCAACTCGGGCTTTTCTCATTTACTCTATCCTGTTTTGTATTTCGACTGCGGCATTTCTTCCTGGAAACTTCCCTACCTCCCCTAACTCGAGAGATTTTTTAATGCTTCAGCGCGGTTAAAAAATCCATCTTTTCGTCTGCGAAGTCCTTCGGCTTCTGCTGCATTTGTCGCACTTGACTTGATAACGCTGCATCCTCCAAATTTGTCTTTATTACTTCAATGACAGACTTTAAGAATACCTCCTGCGTCGAAAAACGTCTGTGTTTTCTAATGTAGTGATTACATTCCAATTTTGTTTAATAAGTCTTACATCCTCTTTTCTATTATAGATTTTTTCCGGATTTAGTCTCTCCTTGGCTTCCACCTTGCTTAGTTTCCCCTGACATTGCTATGTTATATTGACCATCCCTTCCTTTTTTCGGCCTTTATTTGAGAAACTGCATTTTCTCTAAAATCGGGCGCTGCTGCTGATGATCGACCGCATTATTATTTGGAGCGTTTCCCTCTAATTCTCTAAATAATTCTTCGTGTGCATGATTCAACCCCATTTCCGATTCCCGCTTGAGTAAGTGCTCTACCTCCACGCTTTCTTTCTCGTTTTTTGTCAGTTGCTGTGTTGCGGAACCTTTTTGACTGTATGCTCTTCGAACTTTACACCGCCTTTCATTTTCCAACTCCTTTTCTACAATTTCTGTGTTATGCTATTCTATTTCTTGTTGCGTTATAAATACTACATCCTTTCTTCCAGGTCTTATTGTTCCTACATATACCTCGTTTAGTTTTCCCATTATACTCAATTCAAATTTCTCATCTTCCATTTTTTGCCCTATTATTTTGCAAGTCATATACGGAATTAATCCCTTGCAAATATCGCAGTACACCGCCGGTATTATTTCTACAACACTAGATATTACTCTAGTCACACATAGTGGAAAATATATTCTGATATGTTTCTAGGGTGGTCGAATAACATTTCGTGCATATGCTCGTCGTTGGGCTTTGTAAGTGCACTCTTTCGTGATTTCGTATAACATATTCTGTGCCTTCCACCATGTTAGTACTTCACCTCCACGTATGTGGATCCGTATACTTTAAAAAATTTCCTATTCAGGATTTGACAAAATAAACAAGACTTCCCTCGCGACTCGATTAATATTTGCTTTTTACACATGTTACAGTGAGTTTCGAGCTTTATTTGCGCCAGTATGTGTACCAATTCTTTCTTTTCGAACAGATTAAATGGATCTTGCAAATATTTCTTAAAACACGCAATACAGTATATTTTCAAATAATTATCGTTGTACAAACTGTGACAATTTCTTACTATTTCATAACAATATGTGTCAGTTTATAACAATATGTGCTCCGTAGTTCCCGTCTACGCTCGTCTGATCTCATGTAAGCTGAATGAAGAAAGAAAAAAGAAATAATTAAAAAAATTATTATATTCAGCCTGCATTCATGTTACAATTTATAAATGAATTATAGAAGTACGTTTCATTTTCTTTAGGTCATTTAAATGGTAGGCCTCGAGCTTATTTCTCGAACGAAGTGTCCTGCGAACAAATAAAAAAACAAACATAAAAGACTAATTTTAGTCGCAAGTAACTTAATCATCTTAACGTTAAAGTATCATATATTACGCAGTGTGAGCAAGTGTTAACACTTGATGCGTGTTGAGAGCTAAATCCTTTTACGCTCAGCAGATATCTGATAGAACGTGTGCGCACGAACTATCCGAGATACGCCGAGTTCCTATGCGAATTTCTGGGGTTTTAACCACGGTCTCAGTACTACTCTCTTCACGTGTGCGCACGAGACGAGAGCAATACTTCGACTGGTACGGATACAGGAAAACTCCTTGCACTTGGGACGTGTGCGCACGACACAAGTGTAAGGGTTCTTTTCTTAGCACCAGTTTCTGTCAGCCGTGTGCGCACGATTGACTAATACTAGCGCTAAACGGAAAGGGTACGAATTTAGCCTTCTATAAGCATTGAACGTGTGCGCACGATCAATGCGAATAGTCGGCGTGTAGCTTCGCCTGTTCGGCAACGAAAGCGTCGAATATAAAGGCCGAGCGAGTGTATTGGAGTATATATATATCGTGCGCGCTACTGTACAATCTATCGTAGGCGCACGAGCGGGCCCTGAATATCTATATACTATATACTTCATACTCTAATAATGTATACATGTATTGTAACTGGTTCATCAGTTCACTATACCTGAAACACACAAATATTGATTATTATTATTTATTATTATTTAATTCTATTAATTATTATTCACACAATATTGATTATTATTATTTATTTAATCATTATTTAAATATGAACAAATTTCATAATATACCAAATACCAAAATTCATTGAAAAAAACCTAAAATCAAATATAAAAAGGAATTATTATAAATTTATACTTAACATTTATTAATTAATAATTAATAAGACAAACTCAGAATAATAATTTCACATTTTAGTACATTACCTTGCAAAGACTATTTAAACTTTCGCGCCAACACCAGGGTCACCAGACCAGTCATATACCAGGTATCAGGACGATGTGATTACCGATTTCGTAATCTCGCGCCAGACTCAGAACCTATGCGCATCCACGGCAGAACAATCCTGGCAACTTGATGATCTCGAACCATGGGCAGCAAAACGAGATTGTAGCATCATGTCTGGACCGAAATCTAAAAAAGAAAAAAGACACGAGTTAATAACAACAAGGTGATGACTATAGAACGGGAGAAGCAAAAGAAAAGAATACAAACATGCATATATAAGATAGAAACACAACCACGCAGTAGTAAAGGCTACCAACCGAAACAAAATAACAGAATACACACACATACAAGAGCTGAGAAAAAAAACACTAAAAAACTACTATACAAAACACAACATGCACAAAACAGAACCCTAAATATATCGCAATGCAAAAACACATTACATTTAATAAAGAAAAGAAGGACACTTACCGAAATGATCCGAATAAGAATTTTTAAGTACTCACGCACACCATGATACACAGGATTTGCCGGGAAAATCCTTCACAAGGCTGGATTTTCGCGGTAATTCGTGAGTATGTAAGGACCCCCGATCCTCCGATAAGGCACTCTGATTCTACCTGACGAACGAGTAGGTAAGCAGACTAGGAAAGGTATCCCCAGTGGCGAGCTCTTTCCGAGTTGTATTCGCAAGAATACAGCGACGAGAAGTAGGCAGGCTTATCCAAGTGGAGAACGCTGCCGCTTCTCACTCCTTATCCTATATTCGAAAAGAAAAGGCAGGATTATTCACAGTCAAGAACGCTGCCACTTTTCGAATCCTTTCATTTTTTCCAGTTCCATCCAAATGCACTTAGCTGCGCGAATCACGTCCTTTTTATATTACATTTAAATGATTCGCACTTAAAAAAACATATCGCGAAACACCGGCAACGTACACACGATCGCGAACACACAGCTGATCTATCAAGCTGGTCGACACACGTGATCGAATATAGCGACACCTGCGACACTCAGAGGATATCGGATAAAGGAAACTTTCAGTTACCGACGGTAATCTTTTCGCGGTAAATTCAAATTCAAAAATTCACACATAACTTTGTAAACTCATTTCCTCAAAATAGAAATAGACGGAATAGAGGTAATATTGTATAATTAATGATACGGATAAAATTGGAAAAAAAAAACACAAATAATATAGAGAAGATTAAATAGGTGGAGGTTATAGAATATAAGATAGAAAATAATTATGTGCAAGATACTATAGATTAGTACGCAATATAATGCATATAAAATACATTAGTACATAATATACAATATAATGGAACAACAAAAATAAGGTAGGTTCCGAGAATGTCGATAAAATAAGAAAACACGATACACAGCCCATACATATCCGGAGACACATACGGTAGCAGCGCGAATTCTGCGAAGAAGAACGAAGTAAGGACGGCGATACATCAACAAGTGGCATACAAAGGGCCACCGAATTAGGGGGAGAGAAGGCACGGAGCGGCAAGACTTGTCCGCGCCACCCCCCCCCCTTCATCGCCTAAATGCCACGAAGCAAGCCACGCCAATCCAGCCCGAACCGTATCGGCAGCAGCACGCGCGCGGTACATAAAAAAAGACACGTAAAGAGAAAAGCACGCGGAAAAGAAATTCATAGTCAAGGTGCAACAATTAAATACACTGTGTGAACCAGTGGCCAAGTTTAAAGTAGCAATTAGAAGAAAGAAAACGGAAGCTTCGCAACAAGCATACAAAATGCAGGAGTCTGTACAAATAGACGTTTCCCAAGTTTATAACGTGGTGGAGATCAAAATCGGGGGACAGATCGTCCAGGTAGTCAACCGCCCGGCATCAACAGAACCCCAAAAAGAAGTACAGGGGAAAAGCACGCAGGAGCACACCCTACTGTGGCAATGGCAGCAGACAGAACAGCCGGCCAAAGACTCATCGACCCCGCACGCCTCGGACAGCGACGACAACCACGAAACAAAGGCGACGCTGTCAAAAAAGTCGGCTCAGCGAGAGGCGCTAAAGCGATCAGAAGCAACGCGCAGAGAGGAGAAGGCCGAGCAGCAGAAACGCGCGGAACTGACCCGGCAAAAACAAATAGGAAACGCGGCACAGACCAGGCGTATGCTGCAAGAAATCACGACCATCCGCGCGCAAAAGCACGAGCAGTTCCTCGGCGAGGCGGCGATCGCAAAAATCTCAGCGGAACAAGAGGAAGACGAGGAAATACTTCTCGAGTGGAAAAGAGAATATGTACGAAACCGTGCGGACAGCCTTCGAGAATTAAATCAAGTAGAGGACAGGAAAGATAGACACGAGAAGCTCTTCGAAAGATTTTCAGCAGAGCGGCCAGACGTCGATTCCGAAGCCCAGGCAGTAATGGAGCGAGAGAGAAGAGAACAGCGGGAAAGAATACTCAGGCAGGAATCAATAAGGCAGAAAAGACTGCAACGAGAACGAGAGGAGCTGGAAGAGGCAGACATCCGCGAGAGGTTTCAAAGTCTATTGTGCGACCGCGCACAGCGAAAAGAAAATGCTGCCAGCGCTGAAACATCAACGCGGGTGGAAGCGAGCAGAATGAGAACCTCCACGACCATCGCGGTAACACCCGCACCAGCAAAAGAAGTGCGACGAACGCCCCAGATCGAGGGGGAAAGAACCACATCATACGCCGCACAACTACACCAAGAGCCACCAGTGAGAGTTATCGATACGGCGCATCAGTAGCCCAGGCGAAAGCCAGGATGGGTACTCCCACAGGAAATATTTGATGAGAAGTTGAGGCAGATGAACGAGTACTTTGGCAGACTACAAGAAGAAAAAGAATTCGAGACGATGAAGAACCTAGAAGAAAAGAAGAACCAATCGAAACTAGAAACATTCAGAAAGTAATTATAAGTGCCTAAAAATAATAGTTAAATATAAATACAGTTTTTGTGGTATCACGTCGCAATTATAATAAGTTTTGAGATATAAGTACTTTTTTTTTCTTGCGTTATAAGACGTCTGTCATACGTCGATCTTTATAATAATATATAATAATCAAAGAAAAAATGAAACAATTTTTTTTTCTCTCGTTTAATGCGAAGCGCGTAAATTTCGCATATGTACGCACGCGGCGCCCCAGCAAGGGGGATAGAAAAAAAATGTCTATCTTTCTAAATAAAGCAATGTAGCGAGTTTTTGTTTTAACAAGAACAGGGGAGAGAGGAAGCGAAAAATTGTAACCATGTTCGCAGTTCGCGCCAATCAAAAAAAAAAAAAAAAAAATAGAAAAAAAATAATATAATATATTTTACGCCACCTTGTAACCGGCGAACAGTTCGATAGTTCCTCTCTCTCCCGGTGCCTAACCAAAAGCGTTATAAATACCCCAATGCAATATGCATACATTCGGACAATAAAGAGCGATGCTAGCGGCAGTGGCCTTGACACTGTAGCTTACACATAACAAAATAAGAGAGAGTGAGAAAGAAAGCAAGCGATAGCCGTGCCGACCGTCTACTCGTTAAAACAAAATAAAACACCTATAGTAGTAAATTTGATGGGAAATAAAAATAACTTCAACTCATTTAATACGTTAGCACAAAAATTTAAAGTCAGTTTAAAGAAAAATATTTGAAACCTGATTTAATTAAAATTCTAACAAAAACAAAAAGAATATAGCAGAAAACACTGCGTTTTATATTTATCTAGACCAGACAGTCGCCTTTGGAGCTACCGGTGAGTACCTCATTATTGTTTTTATTATACAAATATAGTGCACATTCATTTAACGCGTGTGCCCAGCTCTCACTACGCTCGAGTTTCGGCGGCGGGGGGGGGGGCCTCTGTAACGGGGGAAATAGCCCGTTACGAAAGATGGACACAGAGCAAAGAGAAAGACAAGTGCCAGGAGGCACAGGCACACGCACAAGCCGGCATGCGAACGCGAGCAAGCGCGGAGAAGCGCGAGACTATGCGACGGCACCGCGAGAAAGCGCGATGAAGCGCGAATCGACGCGACAGCACCGCGACGAGAGCGGATGTTTCAAAGAGAGAGAGAGACAGAAAGAGTTAGGGAATTACTATACGGAAGGAAGAGAGGAAGCCGAAGTAGGTCAAGTGGGGGAAAGGAGCAGCGAAAAGCTCGGAGCACCGCGAGAGCGCGAGGGACGCTCTCTCGTCCACCAGCCTTGGTGTGAAGCGCAAGTTCCATGCCGTGCTCTCCTTTTTCACGACTCCGAGAGAGCGTCACGTCACGCGCCGCAAAAGACCGCGAGGAAGACGTGACACATCGGCAATATGGTCACGCCGCAGCCTCGAGACAACCCGGAAATATCAGCGGGAAGAGCAGAGCTGCGCCGACGACCCCCAATAACCGCGGGGGACAGACACCGCCGATGACGAGCCAACATCGGCGCCGACGCCGGGCCATCATCCTCGCCAGCTCGCAGCCACGCCACGTGGGGAGAGAAGGACGACAAAAGATGTAATCGGCGGTCCGATCGAAAGGGTAGCGTGCGGCTTAAATATAATTTTCTCTCTCTCTCGCGGAATTAAACAGCGGACAGACGAGCAATAGCGAAGCGAGCGAGAAACCCCGCATGTAAGGGAGATGAGCGTGCTTCCGACGAGGACGCAGCGTCGAGAGAGTTTTATATGGAGTTCTTTAAGTTAAAATTGAATACACGGCTGTGTTGATTTTGATTAAAACCAAGAACTTTTATTTGGAAATATTTGCTCCGCTACGCTCGGAACTACTGGGTCGATTTCCTCGCCCACGTGAGAAATATTATTTAGATTTCATTTGATATGCTGAGCGAGCCGGAACAATCCGCAAGCTACAGCTTGTTTGTGACGTGAGGTGCTCGTCCCCGCTAACGTCCGGCGAGAGGGGCTCTGTACGATTCGTGCAAAATTGATAATATTCACTTATGTAACGAGATGACTACTTCAGAGTAGATGACACTCAGACAGCGAGCACCCCACATTTACAGATTAAGGCTAGGTTACACCAATAAAACGTGTTTTTTTAAATAAATTTTATTTATAGTAAAAAAAATATTTCAGAATTAAACTTTTTACAGCTGAAAGTACATATATTAAACTATTTGAAATTTTTTTTTTTTTAAATGGTGGCTCTGAAAATGGCTGCTCAAACTTGTCCAATTTGTTAGCGGTTGTCATCATTTCTTGGAAACGAATGATCTGAAAGCAAAAAATAAAACGGTTTCATATTCTGTATTAAATTGCTATGGTAGGTACTACAATGAAACATTTTCACCGAAAAAAAAACACATTGACGAACTTTTGAATTTTCGACCCTTTTTTTGTACTTTTAATTGTTTATAACTTTTTTAAATAACAATGAATATTTTCGGTTTTAGTACCGACCATGGAGACATCTAAAGAGTAAAATGCCGTTTGTTTCATGTTGCTAAGTGCAATAGTTTTGAAATACGAGTGACACCCAGTAGAAAAAACGCGGTTTCGAGAAAAAGTCGATTAAAGTTTTTATTCGTGAAAAATCGTAAAGAAAAAGTGAATTTTACTCATATCCATTCCAGCTTCGTACACAACTCCTTCTTGATCTTCATAGGTATCATTTTCAAGTATTCTTGCATTTCTAGAAGCAGTTCGATGTTCTTTAGACGCTTCAGTGGCTTCAAGCTCGGCTCTATCAACACGCTTGTCGTTGGCCTTATCAGCGAACTGCCTTGCTTGCGGTCCGATTTTGACACCCATAAGTTCCATAACTTTCAATATCGATAAAAGCCCTTCATTAAAAATGACAGCAGCACTAAGAGCAGCAATTTCAAGTGTTTGTTTTCCAACAAACTTGTGTTTAGAAGCTATGTTCCAGACACACGAATTATAATTTTCGTTATTGTTTTGAGTATTAGACCCTAAACATCTCTCGAGCAACTTTTCGTCAGTTAATTCTTCATAAATTTGTTGTAAAAGATCTTCAATTTCTTGATCGTAAGCCGGAGGATGTTTGAAGTTATGCAATTTATCTGAAGCTACTACCTTTTGATAACCGCATCATGAATGTGCTACCTAGGGCGCTCGAGCTGACGGATTTACCGCTTGGTGCGCACCGCTCACCCCTCTTCTCTACCTACTTCTCGGTCGCGCCGACCTTCGGGACTAATTCTATAGTATTTCTAAGAGCATTTCCTACCAATTTATGGAAAAAAAAATTTCGATTTTTTGAAAATTGCTTGGAGGAACCTGGCCTTAAGGTACATGCGTGGTACCCCGCGCGAGGGCACCGGTTCGAATCCCAGCCGGGGTATCTTGTATCTCCTATTACAGCTCTTTTTAATCATTCGCTGAGTAACGCCGTCTTTCCCGACCTTTAGTGGCGAGCCTTTCTCTCTCCCCTGGCGAAAAAAGCTACCCTGTCATCTATGTCTGACACAAGACCGATTGCATTACTTAGTGAAATCTCTAAGGCGCTCGAGCGCGTGGCGCACGACCAGCTTTCCCGCCACCTCGAGTTGTCTGGTCTCCTACTCTATAGACTCACGTCAGGCAGGTTTTCACCGGGGGCACAGCACCCAGTCGGCCCTGCTGAGAGTGTTACATCGGTAGGTGACCCACAATCGTTAATTAGCTTTTGAGCCTAGGCTTTCGCTTAATAGCTCGGGACTCTGACTAATAAGCGATTTTTTAATCTTTAACTAAGGATGGTGTGTTTGTGCGTGTTTGTGTATTCTACGATTCGCCCAGAGAGCTATTTGCCCTGAACGAAATCGTAGTGTGTGTCGTGTGTGTGTCTCCTTATTTGCCCAGCGAGCTAATGCCCTAAACAAAGATCGGAGTATGTTTACCTTTATTCACCCAGCGAGCTATTTGCCCCTGAACGAAGATCGGAATGTGCTTGAATAATCCAGTGAGCACAATGTTAATTTGAGTCCTGAATTTATTCAAGAATGTTTTGTGTGAGAGAGTGAGACCCTGATAACAGAGAACTTTATAAAGACGTTATTAAGACGTTTTAAAAAATACGGGACAACGTCTTTTTTCAATGTTTAAAATAACGTTTTCAAAACGTCTTTCAAGTGTTATTTTGATCGCAAATTTTTTTCCAAAAAAGTCTACAGTAGCTGATGGATACGTCTTAAAGACGTTATTTAAACGTTTTATAAGCGTCTGAAGTGCTGTTAAATAACGTGATTGAGACGTTATTAATACGTTATTATATTTCAATGCAAAACGATTTATAAACGTTTTATTAATGTGTATTACAAGTATTTTATTCACGTAAAGTTCTACGAATCAAAAAGCAGAAAAGTTATGAAAACGTCTTAAAATCGTTTCATGCACATAAAGTACACATTAATAAAATATTATTAACGTTTTAAAGATAAAGAAAGGCTAAACATCAAAATTATTACTTATGTCTACTGTACTCTACTATAAACTGACAAGGATCTTTCTATCGGTTTGTTTGTTTGTTTGGGTGGTGGGGGGCGGTCAGATTGTCCTTTACTAACAAAAGTTTATTTCTGGGTTAAATATAAGTTTATTTCAGATTCTTCGGGGGTGATTGTAAACAAGGGCAATCTGATTGCCCATGAATATTGATTAGACTGTAAGACCGATAGAAAGATCTTTGTCAGTTTATAAAGAAAGGTCATTTAAAATGATATAGAAAGACTTTAAATAATTTTCTATAAATTTTAATAGAATTTAATGAACTTCAATTATGATTTTCAATTTTATTCAATAGGATTCAATTTTTATTAATCCCAATTACCATTAATCCATATATATATTATATTATATTATATAATAGAGTCGCTTTTATATTAATGTTCGCAACGCTTCACAATTTTTCGCAATTAAATTACACTTAAAAAAAACTTTTCCTACATTGGGATTCGAACCGACGATCTTCGGGATACGACGCATAAACCTTAACTACTACGCTACGCAACGCTTGCGACCCAAAATTTTGATTTCGCTTATAAAGTAGGTTTGAATGTTAAACATTTACTTGAGAATACTTTCAATAATTCTCTGGTATTTGCACGTTTTAAGTATATTATAATTATATATGCGTATAACGTTTGTATTTTAATGTGTATATACTGTAAAATCGATAATAATTATTGTAAAACGGGATTATTCTTTAAAGGTATTATTAAGTTATACAAAATGAACGCATATCTTCGAGAAAAACATAATACATATGAGGCGTTTCACGTCAACTCTCCAAGCACGGCGCGCGAGCGCCAAAACACGCTGCGTTCAACTCGTATTTAAACTACCTAAATGAACTCAACAAAAATATGTAAAACATAGATTTTGTGTATTTTTTTCTCAGCTTTCCAATGGTGTAAGTATTTTTTCCGAAATTTTTTATTTTCACCTTTAAAAAATATAAAATATGTTATATCTCGAAAAGTGTATTTTTAATATTTTTTTTAATACTTTTAATCGAAAGCTGAGGAAATTTTACATAGAAATCAATGTTTTGCACAGAGTGCAAATAATATTTACTATAAGATACACAACGCGAAAAAGAAGACGTACCGCCGCTCCGACGCGCCCGGCCCGCCTTACCGCGGTGCGCTATCCCGCACGAATACTTTTTTCATTAATTTATCTTCCTTTAAAGCTGTAGTATTACTTTTTTTTCTTTTTTGTTTAAGACTTATTTTGGGAAAGATACAATATTCTGTACTCAAAGAGGTCTTTTGTAGCTTTAATGTTCCTGGAATAGACTTGGCTTTT
>UELU01126479.1:0-10563 GCA_900490025.1 Megastigmus dorsalis
GGTCGAGCCTCAGTGGTGCCAGCCACGGAGTCTGCCGTTGCATGTGGTCATCGATGGCCGTGGGCGGCCAGGACACCCGTGGTAAGCCGGCTCGGGTTTCTCTCTCTCTCGCTCTCGTGCAGGCCCGGCCTGTCACCTTCGGTGTCTTCTCTCTCTCTTGCTCTCGTGCTCGCTCGCTCCCTCGGAAACAAAAATCAGACGTCCGCGGTTACGCGCGAGAAAATTAGTTTTTCGGCTCGGAAATGTCGTCGGTTTTTCGGCCGCGGGACTCGCTGTTCGGTTCGGGTGTTTACGGTACTAGATTTTCTACGTGACGTGGTCCCCACGTCACAGCAGATACTGGGAAAAATGGATAGATTACCCAAAACCCAAAGAGATTGAACATGAACTTAAAATTATGTGGGCATTAAAAAAATTAAAGGAAAAAGGAGAGAAATCGTCAAAAAACACAATCAAAAACATAACGTAATTGATTACAATATGGGGGACTGAGTCCTCGTAAAAGCATGCAACGTATCAGTCGCTGAGCAAAATATTACAGCTATGTTCCTATCCCTGTATGAAGGTCCTTACATTATAACTAGAAAGTATAATAATGGTTCTGGCTTGCTAACGCACACTAACAATCAAGTCGAAAGAGGAAAATTTGATACTTCCTTATTACGACCTTATTTCAGAAAAAAACATTCAATATGCCAAACAAGCTGCAGAGAAAAAAATATGAGGAAAAGAATGATCCGACACATGGAATGGCTCCAGGAGCAAATCCAAGAAATCAAGGAAAAGGGTAAACGATCTCGGGAGACCCAGGAGAGACGGCACCGAGAGATGACGGTGGCCCTATTCCAGCAGTATAGAGAAAGACAGGCCAGAGAGAGGGAAGAACTAAAAGCTGAGGCCCGAAATAGGGTAGATATCGTGTGGAATTGACTCACAACGCAGTACATACCGGATGCAGACGCACTCTCGAGCTCAACACCATTACAAGCTTGCCTAGAGCGTTTGAAGCTGGCTCCTAATCCCTCAAATCGGATAGATGTGCAGGGGTCCCTTTTTCGGCAATTACGTGCCAGACTGTATAACTTCGAGAACGGAAGCAGCGCCGAGGTCCCGGCTCGGAGGATGACCGAGTTTCATGAACTTCTGAGGACGGTGGAGGCAATGGCAAAACTCAAGGACAAACCCGGCAAAAATTCCTCCAAAAAGACAAAGTTTCGTCCACTTTTTGGTAGCAACAGCGAAGACGACGATGGCATCATAGAACTTTGCACATCCACCATTGCGGGATCTGCAATTGAATACATTTTTTTATATATCTATTTTTATTTATATTTATATTTTTATATGTGTTTTTTTATAATTTCCTTGATTAATAGTATATTTTTCTTTTTTGTTACTTACATTTATATTTCTATATAAAGTTTTTTTGAGTAAGTTGTTAATCATTATTTTTATATCCATATCATTACCTTTTTCTCAGTCAGTTTATTAATATATAAAAAAGAACCTTACAATATATAAGATCGTTAACGAAGTTTAAAAATTGCAGTAAATAATAAATAAATAAAAAATTTACCGTATCATTGAGTTCCTCTCGTTGCATAAGCTTACTTTGCAGTCTTTTAATTACGTCTTGCAATGTAGCAGCTTCGTTTTCACTACCTAGAATGTAGGTATTTAAAAGCCTTATAATTTGATCGAAATTTAATTTGTCGTAATTCGACTAGATTTGATCAACAGTATGTAGTTTTATTGGTTGAATTTGCAGAAATCGAGTTGCTTGGAGGATTGGATGGAAAGCCTCTATAGCTAATGATTTGATACCTAATAGATGATGATTTGTGGCCAATCGTTCTATGTGTCGCAGATTACACAAGCAAATTTATATAATGAATACAACAGTGATTTGGCCTCATTTCATACCTATATAACTGATTCTAAATAAATGAGTTACAATGTATACAAATCTTTCTTGTAATTCTTGATGCAAAATATTGACGCAAAAAGAATAATTGTAGCGAAATGATATATGCTGACACCAGCAAATAATATTTGTCAATGCAATAATTTTATTGCGCCCACCACTTCAACAAGATCGGGACGCTATTCTTTGATGCAACGATTTTATTATATTGAAAATCCAAATTCTAAATTTTCTCTTAAAAACTCGATTTCAGTCATACAACAGAAACTCATACGAATCTGAAGATATTCATTCTTCAATAAGTCTTACCTAATGTGTAACGCTGGCACACGCCACGTTACGTAGTTCACCGTGCGACCGCTAGGCGGCTACGCGAGCGCGAGCGCGTGCTAAACCGCTCTCGCGCACCAAGAAAAGTGGACCTTCGGGTATATAGGGGACCCATATACCGAGCATAGTTACGCTCCACCAAGTCGAAGGCTATTGTTAGGAGCCAGTGGGAGGCCATAAGGCCGGACTTGGTGGTGCGTCATAGTGCTTCTGGCAGGACGAGACTTCCAGTCGCCACACACAGATAGAGGGCGCATAGTTCCCCTCTATCTTTACACTAAATGCATAAAGCGCATTAAATGTGAACGCTCATCACCAACCACCACACACAACCGATAGGAGTAGTAGCAATACTACTACTCCTCCGTACTATTACCGACATTACAGGACTCTGTCCTACCGATCACACCGATGTACATCGGTACCGATACAGCTCTTTGAGCTCCGAATCCCGGCCTTAAAGGCACACCTGTGGTGGGTGGTATCGAGCGGGTTAAGGGATCAACCCTCGATTAAGCGAAATCGAGGACTGATTACCGACCAATTCCATACTTGTTATTCGTCTAACTAGACTTAAGCACACACATGTAAATATACACACTAATCCTTGTTCTGAACATTACTAACCCTAGATAAGTCCAATAGTTTTAAGTGCCAGCTAACTGACAGCGGATTTCCGTTACTTCATTACCGACCGAGCCGATCCAGAAACGACTGTACCTACAGCGGCTAAATAAAGATTTATTATTATCATTTAACCAATTATCTCATTCCTTTCTTTTACCTACATCATCCCGCGGAAAGGTAAAACAGTCCGAGTGTCCCTACGCTGTGGGTAGAGACTCGCGGTAGAGACACGCCGTGATACCAGCAGTCCGAGTGGTCTACGCTGTGGGTAGAGACTCGCGGTAGAGCACGCTGCACAAGCGCCACCTTAAGTGCACGCTTGCTCTAGCGTTACAAATGTACATACTCTTCTCACTTCTACAGTAGTTTTCCTGAGAAATTAGCCTAACCAAAGCTACGGAGCAAAAGAAGTCAAACTTGACATTTTAGGAGCAAATCATAAAAATTTCTGAGCTGCTCAAGCAATCGTCCGAACTTATACAACGGCGTATCCTAATCCTGCTCCGAGGCCAATAAAATCTCGTCGAGCTTGCCGATCTCCTCGTTGTCCAGCATCAACAGCACCACGAACTCTCTTGACTGCGTTATCATCTGCTTCTCAGTTTTCTCAAACAACCACTGGGCAATCTCATGCAATCCCCTACATTGATTCGATAGATCCAGATTGTATAGACATCCTTTAGCTGAACATTCAGTGTACATATCGCACAACGCTTTGTTATCGGCTTTCGAGTACTGCCTCAGGTAATTCATAAATCGATGAGTATTAGTGAGCCAAAGTACTGTTGAATTCAGCTGCCATCTGTCCTTGACAACGTGTCTCACGGTTTTTACCCCCTGAGGGGTCGTCCAAACTGTCTGAGTAGCAGATGCACATAAATATGATTTGAGCTGGGAGTTCGGGTATTCGTATTATTAACACTGATGGATCTATTTCTACAAAGTTATAAGAAATGTTTAACATTTATGTGTAGCGAGTTAACTGTTTCAAAATAAAAAAAAGTAAGCTGCACAACTTAATATTATGTATGTATAAAGATAATAATATAAAAAGGAGGCTTTAGTATATCTTGGCCAAAATTTATGGAGATCAACATCCAACTCGATCGAGTTTCATCCTTTCTATTTAGGTAAGTATGCTTCTGAATCACGCTCTTATATTCTATGGAATAGTATCACATGAATCTTGAAGTTAATCTGATATACTTTTGATGAGTTTATTTTAATATCAATATTTCAAAAAGTAATGAACCGATCATCTTCAAATTAAATGTCATGATTCGTTATTATATTACGAAGAATATGAACCGAAAATAGAGGTGATGTTATATTTTTAAAGGTATTTTTTTATTGCATAATCAACGAAAAAAAAATGGTGAAAATTGAAAAATTTTTTCATACACCTACTAAATTTGTACATTAACATTGAACAATGAGTTTATTTTAATATAGAAGTCTCATTATTATTTAAATTTCTCTATTTCAAATTTTAGTGCGGATTGATCTGTACAATATTTAATTAAACAATGAAATAGAGGAAAACGTATAAAAATTACCAATAAAAAGGTGAATCATCAATGAGTCAACTTCTTCTACGTGGAATTGCATCATTCCTGCATAAGTTTCTATTGTTTCGTGCTTAAAACTATTGCTTGTCGAATTAACTTCTCGTAAAGCGATCTCATGAGATTCTTCAAGTTATGAAGTTATTTGTGCTAAAATAAATGAAAATGGTATGTTATTCGAAAAATAACAATTAATATCTGTATAGGAATGAAGTGGGTTAGATATTTTATGCACAATATAAGTATCTATTAAATTATCGTTTAGAGAACTGTCGATACTGATTCAAATTGAGAAACTAAAAATCCATCTACCAAAATAAGACAACGATCAATTGAACGATGGAGCACAGTATAGGAAAAGACACTTGTTCTCTATGTACAAAGTAAATGATTATCGACCATGTAAGTGACCTGCCCACTCATTCTTCTTGAGCTTGTCCAAAGTTATTTTCGCGAGAAACCTCCTCGCGCAAGCTTGGACGTTGATAATATTGCGCAATCTCCTCTCGCGCTCTCTGTGTGCGAGGAAGCCCCTGATCCGGTGCTGAATCTCAGTCGCGGCACTGTCCATTATGTCCGCATGCACTTCCCTCAGCATTTTGCGCACGAGCTACAGGTTGGCTTAAGCCTGAAGCATCAGAGTGGTCCGCCTCAGGCTTAAATAACGGTGGCGCTTCAGTCAGTCGCGCACCCAGCTCGGGACCTTGACGGCGGCACATTCCTCGCGGATGGCGAGTGCACGCTTACGGGCCAGGACACCGCGACTTCTCGGTGCGTATGTCCTCCGGCAGCTGGACCGCCTCCTCGCGGAGAAAGATTTTCGTCTTGCCGAATCTGAAGTTGTAGCTGTCCTAGAATATAATATGTTTGGTGAATCGTCCATAACTATACAGGTTTGAGAGTCATTTTAAGGTCGACTTGAACCTTTAGAAGAGTATATATGCAATATATTTCTAAGATAAGTATTTTAGACATACCAAAAACTTGATAGTTTAATAGAAGCCATTAAAGAGGCTTTGCGACAGTCTAAAGATTAAATTTTTAAACAAACTTTTAGTTTGAAAGCAAAGTTAAAATTCACCTGAACAGGAGATATTCTTTTGAAATTTCAAGTTTTGAATGTTAAAACGGTTTTCTTTTATTTATATTATTTATGGTCGCTCTATTTATGCTCCCACTCGGTGCTAATCAGTGACAGAGGTCAACGGTGAGCTTGTAAAGAAAGCACATGCAATATTTTACAGAGGTGCTGTGTCAATCGGCCGTGATTCAGGAGCTCTTCGATCTGCCGACTCAACCACCGTAGGCCTCTGTTAAAATAGCTAAAGTTTAATATTTGATAATCTTATGAATGATTAAATAATTACTTCATTATAAATAGTAAGAATGTTTCGGCAGGTCTCTGGAAAATCATCTCGGTCAATGCTTTCGAACTGGTAAAGACAATGGTACCGCTGGAAGAAAGCTGCGTATGTTGACTGACCGAAGAAGCCTACTAACGATATTTCAATAATATTTAATATGTTAGAGTGCTGCAATTGCTTGGCCACACAAAACGGATTGAAATCGAAAAATTTTTTCTCATCATTCGTGTTGATACATCTGACATGATACGGCGTGGTTTGGTTTAAAGCCGCCATTAACATGGCTATGCAGTTACGTAATTCAGTTATTATCTGTGAAATAAACATATCAATGAAATATTTAGAGCTTGCTTTCAAGATATTTGAAAGCCTTGAAACATTGATTCATAAGAAGTAATAAATAAATTATAAAAATCGAATTTGTGAGTATAAGGTTAAAAAGAATATTTTCTCATTTTATAAAAATAATTTGTCTTTTTCTTATAATAGTAATAAACATGATTTAATAAATATAGATTCAGATTCTATTGAGAACTTTGTAGGTATCTGTATTTTACCTGAACTGTACTTTACTACGTTTACGTAAAAGTGTTAAACTTAAATTAAAAAAAAATTTGATTTATCCACAAACGAAATAGTAGAATCAGAAAAAATATTTTTCCAAAATATGGCAATAATTTAAATTATTTCATAATAAAATGATTTTGTTGTCAAACAACCCGTAGTATAATTGTCCTAAATTTTCCGAAAATAGAAAATGTACATACCGGTTTTTTGGCTGTTCTAGTGTTTAACGACATTCGTATAGTTTTGAAATTCTTTCGCGTTCCATTCGGAAGAGCTATTTTTGAATAGTCATCCATGATCAATTTTTTCAGCAAATCATTCTGTACATTATTTACTAATTCAATATTTAATAGAATAATCTGTGGTGCATTCGCATCTTACATCTTCATTTACTTTAGTATCTTTTAAAACTTCAAGCTGTTCTTTAATAACATTTTCGAGAGTTTTTTCTAAAAAATGCTTTGCTGACTGACACTTTAAATATAGATTTTCTGCCCATGGAATGTTTGAATCCCTTGATATCTATATGAATAGATAATATATTGTAATATATAAAAAACATTAGTATATATATATTGATAAACGTTTCAGGCAATTTGCCCGATATATTTAGGCACCGACTAAGTAATTTTATGCATATATATACATGTTCTGAAAAAAGATTGAAACTGAAATCTTATTCTAAAATTATCCAAAATCAATAATTCTAACGCTCGATTTTATATGATATGATATGTATATGTGCAATAAATTACGAATATTGAAACAATTGAATATTAACAGTTTTTTTTTTTCATTTCCGCCTTCCCCAACTATCAGTTTATAAATTCTTACCTTGCTTTCTTCATCGAGAATCTCAATGGTTCCGCTTTTCCCCTTAAAAAGATCAACGCAAAGTTTATTTACGACTATTATATTATAATTTATTTACGATTGTTCAATTGAAGAGTTTCGTGTCAATGAACTTTGCGAGTGCGTCACGTGCTTTCATAGCCTCTTCCACTGTCATTGGTTGCAGAATCTCATCTTGCTGGAAAATCATTCTCTTGTGGCACAGCCACTTTCGAATTACCCTTACTGATTTTGCGTCTAAGCAAAACATCTTTGCCAATATTTTCAATGGACGCGAACCCTGAAAATTATATAAGACATGAATTTGGACGAGTACTTCAATTTTATTTAAAAATTAAAATATGTAGAAATAAATAAAAGCTGCATGCATTATTAATAATAAACTAGTTCTATTCATGCGGTCTACGCGCATCTTTTGCTATTGTCAAAGCATTTTAAATATGCTTCATTGATTTATTATGTCATTTTGCAGTAAATTTCTAATGATGAAAAGTATTAAATTTTGGGATTTGCAATTTAAATAACTACTCTATACTGCTTATCAATAATAATAATTTATGAAATGTATAAAATCCGTTGCTAAGTTATAAAAATTTTATTCATTTTGCAAACTCTTACCTCATTAGTATTTTGCGTAAAATTGAACAACCAATCACATAGGTTTCTTTTGGCTACTGGAAATAAAGTAGGTAAATAATGATTACATTTTATATGGTTTATAAGTTTAAAGTTATACCTGAAAAGTTACTCTAGATGTATCAAGGAAATATGATTTCTGAGTTGCTCCAATCATATGATGATTTGTGTCTTATTGCAACTCAATCCATTTTGTGAATCTCGAAGAATTATTGTTTTTTACCGAACGTAAACAGAACAAATGAGCGAGACCACCAACAATCCTTTCCTGCGCCGTCTGTTTTTTAAGCCATATATTAAGCTCAAGTGTAACCCCGAGCGATAGCAGACCGAGAAAGAAAAAAAGCCATGCCTATGGGAAAATGTGACGTTCAAAAAATACAAATCATATGTCCGAGGAAAACTCAACATCTGGTCGCGATAACGAACGTTCTGCTAGGGCCATAAAAATCGACACGGCCGCAAGTGATTATCGAGAGCCTATCCGGTATATACATAAACAAATATGTAACGATTCCGTGGCAAACCAAATTCACGATAGCCGATGCCCACGAAAGTCTTATACAATTAACTGATTATTCTAAAATATACTTATAATATTATATAATAGATTATAGTGTCTAATTAAGTAAAATAAGTCAAGCGCTATCTTATAATTTATATATTACCTTATAAGCCATTATATTTCCTCTATAAATATTGTACTTCCACCATAATTATATTCTTTTATACAACGCCTTATTTACACTAATAAGCGTTATAATATACTCTTTTAACTTATATCGTTCTCTACTAAAATTAATCGAATCTTACATTGTATTTCACATCAGGTCATCAATGTATATAGTTACTTATAAAATTGTAATTTTATCGACTATAATTATTAAAGAATAATGTAACGCATAAACTTAACTGTGGCGACATCCACGAAAAAACATAGGAAACAACTTTAGACTCCACCCTCAAGAGACATCCAAGAAACTCAGACCCATCCAATCAAGGACCCGGAAATTTAGGAAAACATTCAAAAAGGGAGAAGAAACCCTGTCCTTGACTGAGTTTCTCTAATCAGCGCTCAACGCCACTACTCTCTCGCTGGCCCAATCACGCCCATTCAACTACAAGGCGGGTCATCGTTCTTTAATAAGAACACGCATCGCGCTGCAAAGTCATTAGAGATCCTGGAGACCACTCCGGGACTCGAAATTTTCATCACGCATTTTAAAACAAGCCAGTTCACAGCAGTACACAGCAATTGGGGAAATCATCACGCAACACAGCAAGTGCAAAAGAAAGATATGCTGGGCGAATAAAGACTAGTTCCGATCTTCGTTCAGGAGCAATAGCTCGCTGGACGAATAAGGAGCCACGCACACATAATACGATTTTGTTCAGGGGCAAACAGCTCGCTGGGCAAAACGTATAAAAACACACAGACACACAATCAAACAGTTAAAAACTGAAACACGCTTTATACAGAGTCCCAAGCTATTAGGCGAAAGCCTAGGCTTAAAAACGATCAAACATTTGTGCGTCGCCTACCGACGTAACAATATATCGTTCACTTGTTCATGGTATAAATTTACTCTATTTAGTGTTTACAGTTAATCATATAGCGACATGGCTAAATTTATTTATACAAGTAAGTTAAATTTATAGTTTCATATTTAACACTGAATTGTAAATGTTGAAAGCTATAATAATAAAATATTACGTATATTTTAGAAATATGCTAATTCAGAGGTGTAAAAGACGGCAAAATTATTAAGAAAAAGTTTCAAAGAAAAAATATTTTATTGAAAGGTTAGTTTTAAGATTTAATATTTTTAATAAATTATTATCGATTAAATATAAATAAATTTTTTTAATTTTTAGATATTGCTGACATTATTTCTAAATTAAATGATAACTTGCATGTAGGCGTTCGTTCAATGGCTTGGCATTTTGTAAATGGTAATTTTAAATTATGTAATTATTTAAACTTTCAATAATAAAAATAATTTTATTTTATTATTAAATTTTTTTTAGTGAAAAATGAATTAGACAATTTCTTGGCAAACTTGCAAAATAGATATAAAATATATAATAAATAAAATAAAATATATATAAAATAAATAACAAATAATAAAATTAATTTGTATCTGGCATTTTCTGTATTTATCTACATCTTGATTTATTTGTTGTATTGTTTTTCGTAGTTAAGTTTTTATCTATCAGTTACTTTCTGTTTGGTTCTCTTTTTCATACTATTTCTCACTATTACAATACATAAAATAAAATATTTTAAAGTACCACTAATTTTACTATAATTTACTATAATTTGTGAGTGAGAGAGATAGATATACAAAAAGAAATAGACAGAAGAAAATTGATAAATAGAAAAATAGAAAATGACAGTGATAGTGAGAGAACGTGATAAGTGTGTAATATTATGTTTTTAAAAAATTAACTGTTACTTTCTTTTAATATAAAATAAATTGACTTAAGCAATTATAAAATTTTATTTATTTACAAAAATAATATTATTGTAACATAATTACATAATGTATTATATCTATTATGTGCACATCGTATGTGTAGTACGTGTGCCCAATCAGTTAGACTCGTTTATGAAGCTGAAAAAAAAATTCTATAAATATACATATACATATACACACACACACACACACACACACACAAAAACACACACACACACACA
>UELU01126480.1:0-10045 GCA_900490025.1 Megastigmus dorsalis
GCCTAGGACCATCACATCCCCTTAAATGCCCTCTTTCTCAAACAACATATTTTATTAACATGATATAAATATTCTAATAGCTTGTTCTGCAACACACAAAATCGCTTTTATTATTTTTTAATTGATCAAATTAAATTATTATGAATAATCGTCTTTGATTGTTGTTATGCTAAGGTTTCGAAGCTATATCAGTGACTTCTTTAAGATAAAGTGTTTTAAAAAACATCCAATAAGGTATGGAAATTTTCATTCTACTTGATTTTGAGACTTATGTTTCTTTCAAATAATAAAAATTGTTGTCGTAGCTTGATAAGTGTGTTAATTAACTTCCTCTAGGAATAAGATTCTGGTTGATACCTATGATCTTATACGATTCAGCTTTAAAGTTCAGACAATGTCTTGTGAGAAATGAAATACCGCAGGGCAAAATTCTTGGTTTTGAAAGGCCGAATAGCAGGTGTACATACCGAATAGCTTTGCATCTACATTGTTTTGTCGCACTTGATGAACGAAGCGCTATTATTAACCTAAGGTTTTGCATTTGTTACGTATAATTTTGTATCTTAATTTACGTAGTAAATTTAATATTAAATATATCTTTCTACACTTTAAGTATACCCCAAAATTTTCTGAATCTTCAGAATTTAACAAAACCAGATTTTTTAATTAAAAAATTTAAGCTTTTACCTACTTAGATCTTTAATACTGATCATTGCATGATTTAATATTTTTTATCAATAAGTATTCAAATGATTTCTGTCGACTATTAAAATAATTGAATAAGTTTTATGATATAAATAAGCTATCCAGAATTTTTCAAAAAGGAAGCAAAAATCAATTTTTGGTGTAAGCTAGCTCAGCTAGCTGTTCAATTGTCTCTGTCCCTCCGCACTCGGTGCAAGCGTACGCGCGACCGCGAGCGACGAGCGCCACTCCCCACCTCTTCCCGCTGCTCCATTCCACCTTTCCCCGCCGATACTGCCGTCCGCTATAGCCGCCCGCTGATTGGCTCATATTCTTAACTTTTAACAATTAATAACTCGGAAACGACTTGTCGGATCGAAAAACGAGAAATATACGTTGTTCTTAGAATTATGAGATCTATCGAATGGTATATGTCCGGTTATCCGAAATGAATCCATCCTGTATAATACGTTTATGAAATACAGCATCCAGCAATCTCCTTTCAGTGAATTGAGAACGTCAAAATGTCGTCATTCATAATTATATATGATTTACTGCTGCTGCCTGTCTTTGTAGAAACTTTATGCACAACTGACCACAATTAGATTTATTCCACTATTGATATCTCTGATAATTATAATATATTTTTGTATGTTTACTAAAATATTTTAACAATTCAAGCAGTGGACGTTAATTATCAAAACTATCAAAGTAATCGACACGTGAGTGGTTTTTTATATACGCTACCCAGTGAGTACCTTGCCCCTTCTTATCGTCCAAATTAACAATAGAAGTCTCTTTATCTTTTGGACCTCGTTTCGAAAGATTATTTCTACTATATATTCCACGAAAATGAGGAATTTTAAATAACTTAACTAATTTTAACAATTGCACTTTTGTCGTTAATCCTTCTTTATTTTTTTTTTGTCAAAGTAGAATTTAAACAAGTACAATTTACAATTTTGTCATTTTTCTTGTTGTTTCTGCTTTTATTAAACTTCTTCAATACTCCTCCTCGAATCGTCTGAGATGATCCATTAGTTTTCGGTGTTTTTAGCACTCGCATTTTCTTTTCTTTTTTCATATGCTGCTGCTTTTTTAATCCACCCTTTGACATTTTTTTGTGGTTCTTTCTTAGCTGTTTTTTCTTCATAATACTTAATAATTTTTCCAATGTATTCATAATTTTACAATCTCGATCTTTGCTTGATGATTGCTCAATTCGTTCCGTGGTGGAAAAAAAGATGAATAATCGTCTGCTGTTGCTGTAATAAAAATAAATATCTAAATTGTTATTATTAAATGCTTATTATCATTACCTTTCTGCTGGGTTGCTGGAAAGGCTTAAAGGCTGTTGCTCTACTAGTTGTTGTTGCTCAAGTACTACTGCCTCCGTATCATTTGACATTTTTGACATTCTTTAATCATAGGCGCTGGTCCATCCACAACTGTGCTACCTGTGTTGTGATGACGATAGCAACGAAGGCTCTCTCACCTCTGGATCAAATTTCAGCTTTTGAGGTAGCTTGTTCCATAATGATTCGATGTATTTATCGTAATAAGTTACCAACACAAATTTAGGTATTAATTTTAATTCTTCTTTCGTTATATTTAAAATATTCGAACTCTTCGCGTTCGAAGAATCAGCGCAATCAAAATAGGTGAAAAACATCGCGCACTATAAGTTCACTTTTCGTAACAGCAGTCTTTATATACCATTGGTTTAACAATTCGCTTAGTAGTTGAGATGGAGAGGGGAGAACAATTTGTGCAACTACGATAAGTACATCAAATTATAATGGAATAAATGGTGGTGAAAAAGAGAAAATAGAATTTAAACAAGTTGTAACCAGTTTAGAAAAATGCGTTTCGTTAAGCAAGTTGATGGCGCCATATACATTAATGACCTCGATAAGAAAGAGGAGAATAAAATGCAAAAAATACATGAACCTCTTCTTCCAGATAATAATAGAGCAGTCATATGTGGTCCGTCTAATTGTGGAAAGTCTACTCTACTTTTTAATCTTCTGGAAAATTCTAATGGTTTGAGATTTGAAAATTTATATCTTTGTGGAAAATCTTTGAATCAGCAAGCGAAATATAAATATTTGATTGATGTATTTAAACATATTCCTGAAATAACTTGTTTCACCTACTCATCTACATTTGATCTTCCACAACCTAACGATGTTCGACCTTACAGTGTAGTTGTATTTGACGACATTTGTGGTGACAATCAAAATATAGTGCGTGAATATTTTAGTAGAGGACGTCATTCTATGGTTGATAGTTTTTACTTGTGCCAATCCTACTCAAAAATACCAAAACAATTAATCCGTGATAATGCAAATCTCATTATTCTCTTTCGTCAAGACCAGATCAATCTACGTCATGTGTGGAATGAACATGTAACAAATTCTGATATGGATTTTCCAACTTTTTGCAAATTGTGCGCATTCTGTTGGTCAGTCAGTAAAAATCATAATTTTTTAGTAATTGACAAAGATAGTGAATTGCAAAAAGGTAGATATCGCCGAGGATTCAATGAATTCTTTCAGTTATGAGCTATTCTAGCTAAAACCTTAAGAAAAATGATCAGTAGCGATTCATCTGTTGTTGTATAATCATGTCAGCAGCATTATCATTTAAGAAGCAGGAAAAACAACTTAGCTCTATTGCTAAAGCAAGTAAGTCAATAAAGAAAAAATATGCAGAGTTGAAAGAACTAAACAGAGAAAGGAATGAGAAACATATAAATTTTTTAAGACCTCTCATCGATCCTCTAAATAAGATTGTAGGAAAAAATTTCGCATTTAATGTAAATGAAGATCAATTATACAACGTCTCGGAAGATGAAGTAAAACATACTCATGCTAAAAAAGAAGAACACCACCATCATCATCATCATTCAACACCACGCAAAAAGAGAGCGGAAGAAATATACGACATTAGTAGTTCGTTATTTCAGCAGCCGCAGGAAGATGAAATAGAACCTGAAATTAATGAAGATATTTCATTTGTGCCGGCCTCTGCTCCGTTAGAAGAAGAGGAAATTTACGAAAATGTTAGTATGAAAAAAGCGATCTTGAAACTACAATACATTCTCTTTTAGAGACACCTGATAATGAAATTGATAAGTTTACACAGAATCTTGGACGAATTTCAAGAAAGTATATTAAAAAAATATTTATAAATGAACCCGGTCATATTCATCACACGCATGGTCCTTATTTTCATGGTGATAAACTTATGATTGGAAATTCTGAAATGAAAATTGATTAGAATGATAATATAATTTTGAAAAAACCCGATAATAGTCAAGGAGATAGATAGAGGACAAAGCAACACCAGGATTATTTGAGCTGTTAGTTTCAACAGCACCAAAAGATACAATTTACAATCAGCAAGATTTACTGAAATATGCAAATATTGTGGGAGAGACAAATGCAGCAATACGTGATTATAAAAAAGATTTGCAATTGAAAGGTACGAAAAGTTTAAAATGGAAAAATGTTATACGTCCAATTTTTCGAGATAAAATACCGGAAACATTTATTGAAAATGAACCTGTTAAACAAGTCCCACCACCATCATCATCATCATCATCATCATCATCATCGATAAATAGAACTCAATCAATGAGCAATCCAAAATTACGTCATTCATCAGCCTCCTCTGTTGCCTCTCAGAGTTTGCGAAGATCAAACTCTGCACGTACCTCTACCAGATCCTCCCCCTTTTCCTCCTCACTTCCTAGTAGTAGCGTGAAAAAGGTTGGTCGAGGAATAAATATGCAAGTTTCAGATTTAATAGATTACGTTCATTGGGACGATCCTAATGAGCTAGTTGACAGACTTAGATATTTAGTAGCTGAAAAACAAGCTGGTCATACAGGTCACAATAATGAAATTGTTTCAATTATCGAAGAACTTAGAGAAGCTGGTTATATTAAATAAAAATCTGATTTAGCAGTTTTATTTATTTGAATAAAAGCAGTATAAAACAGCGGAAAGCAGTTACAGCAGTTATAAGATTATACATCAGCAGCAGAAGCAGCAACAACAACAAGAAAAAAAAACGAGTGGTGAGACAGCTGTACGCGCCAGCTCGAAGAAATTTTCCACGACGTCATGTTGTTATGTAGCATGGTATTGCTGATTTGTGGCAGGCTGATTTGGTGGACATGCAAGCATATTCTGAATGAAATATATATTATGTGTTATTGATGTTTTTTCAAAATACGCATGGGCTCGAGGTGTGAAGAGTAAAGGAGAGTAGGATATTACAGATGCGTTTCGTGACATACTTACAGTGTCAAAGAGCACAGGACCAGCAGGACCGCGTCGTAATTTGCAGACAGATGAGGGAAAGGAATTTTACAACAAGCAGTTTAATGCGCTAATGCGCCGAGAGGGTATTAACCACTATTCCTCCTATAGTGTTATGAAGGCATCAATTGTTGAACGTTTCAATTGCACACTTAAAGAGGCTTTTTGGAGGAATTTTACAACAAGCAGTTTAATGCGCTAATTCGTCGAGAGGGTATTAACCACTATTCCTCCTATAGTGTTATGAAGGCATCAATTGTTGAACGTTTCAATTGCACACTTGAAGAGGCTTTTTGGCGACAATTTGCACTTCAAGGCACCTACAAAAAGCACCGACACTCTAGCAGAAAATATGCATAATTACAATAATTCAACACATCGCACAATTGCCATGGCTCCCGCACGAGTTAAAAGAGGAAAAATTGAACGACAACTTTATGGGGTATATAGCCGCATAAAACCAGTAGGTCCGGGAAAATTCCAGGTAGGTGATCTTATGCGAATAAGCAAGTACAAAAATCTGTTTGCAAAAGGCTACGAGGGCAACTGGACAACAGAAATATTTCGTATTTCAAAAAGACAGCTGACAAATCCTGTTACATATTTGCTTTAAGATTTGCAATGTGAGCTTATTGCTGGAGGTTTTTATCCACAAGAGTTAAAACTTGTACCACCCTCAATCAAAGACGTGTACTTGGTGGAAAAAATTTTACGCAAAAAAGGGGATAAAGTTTACGTTAAATGGCTTGGTTTTTACAGCCGTCATAATTCTTGGATAAATAAGAAAAGTGTTTTGTAAGGGAGTAGTAAGAGTCAGTCGTTTGTGAGATGCCGACGTTTGTAGACGTATAAGGCTTCAAGACAGCAGACAATGATTTTATTGTCAAAGAAGTTGCAATATTGAAAAATGATCAAATAGCACATTATGTGTTTAAGCCACCATTTCACTGGACTCTATTAACGGCTGATAAGAGAAAAGAAGCTTTGTGGTTAAAGTATAATCATCATGGTTTTGATTGGAATGATGGATATATTAATTACAATCAAGCAAGTAAATTAATCAAGTAACATCTTACTCAAGATGATGATGTAGACGTTAAAGGAAGGGAGAAAAAAATTTGGTTAGAACAACTTTTGAGTGCTTCAGCTGCTGCTCCTGCTGCTGGTGCTATTAGAATAATCAACATTGAAAATCTAAATGTCCGTTTACAACAGGCAGAAAACATACAATTTTGCCTTCATCAGAAATAATGTTATTTGTGCTTTAAATAATGTATTTATAATTAATGATTGGTACGATGATTTAAATTGTAATACAACTCATGTATAATAAATAAATGAGTTTTCATAAAAATAAAATAAGACTTCAATCATTTCAATCCTTATTTCAATATTTTTATTGATTTTTATTACATTTACAAAAGTTGCAGGTTTATAGGTTATCTGCTATATCTAAAATTTTATAATATCCGTAAGGTAAAGTTTCGACAGAGTTTTTAATTAAAAATCGCTTATCATCGTGTGGACTTAATGCCATTTTTTCTTCGCGTAAAGTGTACAAATTATATTTTTTTGAACAAATTCGATTTTATTGTCGTTTTATGTCGTCATTTTCACGAAGACAATGTAAATAATCTCCAAATTGAATTTTTTTCTTAATGACATAATCTTTTATTCCTTTTAGTTTTTTCACAACTTCAATATTTTTTTTTTGTTTCCCTTTCACTCGCAACGCATACATTTTACTTCGCAGACCAACAAATTCAAGCATTAAATTTCCCGCATTCTCATCTTTCATCACACCAATTATTTTCTTATTCATTTGCTTAATTCCGTAGACATTATTTTCTGCGTAATCACTTGTGTCAAATTTTTGAGGAATATCTTTTTCAATATCTTTGTAAACATCATCAGTTGTAATTTCATATATTAATGAATCTGCGTCTGTATAAAGCAAATTTATATTTTAAAATTTTTTTAAAGCATAAATATAATGAAAATCATATACGCATGTTCTTGAAATATCCAGAATATAAAAGCCAATGTAAATAGGTTTATTGATTAAAATTTTCAATCTTTTCATTTCAATAGCTACTAAATTTTTATCAAATATAACACGTCTATGAAAATTAGGTTTAGAAATTAAAGATTCAACGCCGTAACGGCCTCTCCATTCACTTTTCAATTTTACATCACGTTTATTGCGAACATTTTCCATAGTTTTACCAAATACTGCATTATTCATTAATTTAAATAAATTTTTTTCAAAATAATTTTTTGACTGTTTTCTCAAATGAGTGTTTAGCTCAATGTAAGGAGCAAGCCAAGGTGCTTGTTTAAATTTTAAGACCCGATAAATTTTTGATAGCTGCAAACCATGACGCATGGCTTGAATTAAATTTAAATGATGTATAACATAACGCTTTTTACGATTCAATGTTGCAAGTAATTTTTCATTCTTAGAATTATGAGGTCTCTCTCTCTCTCGGGACAAAAAGGTAAATCAGAATGTAAATCATGAAGTTCTTCAGGATATTCAAGATCGACTTCTAATATATAACCAAATTCAGATTTTTCATCATTAAATAAGATAAGCGGACCATCATTCCACTCAAAATCTTTGTAAGGTAACGGCTTACACATAGCCCATCCATATAAATTATTTACGTCAAAGTACATTAAATATTTTGATGGTTCTTTATCATTAAAATTATGCATATTTTATTGTTTGCTTTTGCATACCTTTTTGAACACTGAGAAAGACCACCTCGAATTCCACACTCTATAAACATAACCATATCAATATCAGTTAACAATTCCAATTCTATTTTTGTAACGTGAAGCATTACGTCAAACGCGTAGGAAGGTAAACTTATATAATTTTCCGGATCAATTTCATAAGTTTTAATACATGAGTTTCGAAAATTTTCAAATATATCAGCAAGTAAAAGTACATCCGTTTTTAAATATAAATCTGAGTACTCACCCAGATTACAAATGTTAAATTCATTCCAAATAAATTTTGCGTGTTCGTAATCCACATCACTCACATGAGAATCTGTCAATTGATTGAAAAATTTTGATTTATCGGGTAAAGAAGTTTGTTCCAATACAGCGAGACTTGTCACATAATCAAAGGGAAAAACTCCTTTTCTCGTTAAATATTTACACTTTTCTTCGTTAAAAAATTTTTGTATTACAACGTAATCAGACAAGTATGACGCTAATTTATCAATGCTACTATTTAAAATTCGAAAGGTATCAATAAATATAAATTTAATTTTAGTTTTATTAAGAAACTTTGTTATTGATATATATTTTTTCATATTGCTAGGAATCAGGTCAACTTTTTCCTCAAAATTTGTTGCAATAGATTTGAGCAAGTGTGCATCGTAATTACTTAAATTGTGAAAAAAAATTGGAATATTGTTCGTATATTTATAACTTAAATTACACGATTGATGAGCTGCTCCTCAATATCGTCCGGTAAAATGAAAGTGGTCTCTGCATTTATCCAACATTTTGTAGTATTTCTAAATTGTTCAATTTCATCAGCACTCAATTGAAGTGGTTTAAGATTTTGAATAATCTGAAATTAAAAAGTATAAATATGTTGTGAATGTTAAGTAAAAATAATATTGATTTACTTACATCTTGAACGTTTTCCGCTATATCTTCCAATTGCTCTGCAAACCATTCAGATGGATTATCTCCTCTGTATGCATTGTAATGACATCTCGCAGGTGTATTGTTTTCATTACAATGAAAATAATAACCAATACTAAATTCTTTGTGTTGCTGATATACATTTGCTGGAGCATTTTCATCCAATTCATTTTTCAGCAAGCACTCACAGTCAGAGTAAATTCTAAATGGAAAAGGAAATTTTTTACCATGATTTTTAAATTTTAACATATTTTCATCTGATTTTGGCAGTTCAATTTTGCAATAATTTTGATCTTTACAATCTTCACGATGATTGTTTAACTGTTCTTCAGTGCGGTAATAATTCAAACATCTATTACATATCCACTTTTTACAATTATTTTTTGAGCACTGATCAGACACAAGTCGAGATAAATTTTTTATTCAACAAAAATGACTAGTATTATTAATATCTGATAATAGCAATAAATTTACATAAGCATCTTACTGTTCGTCATCTGTCAAATAGAGAGGTTTTACTTCTCCATCCACTATGAAAACATTAATTGAAATTTTATTCAATTCTTCAAAAAGAGGGCACATCTTTTATTTTTACAGGAAAATCAATTCCCTCAAAATTTAATCGATTTTTATAATCTGGATATGATGTTGTCCTATCAGAACTCACATTAACTGGATGGAGTGCAGACATAATTGCCCAAGCAAAACAATCATCACCTCTAGTCTTTACATTGATTACCGCTTTTTTATCTTGTATCCATTTTGGAAGACGAATATATGATGATCCAATCATTGGTTTATACTCATTAATATTTACTGTTAAATTAATAATTTTACTTAGTGCCCAACCGCTGTCTTTTTCCTGAAAATATTTATAAGCAAAATATATTTATAAACACAAACAAATAATAACACAAATACATCTATATCTTACCTGAAATTCACTTAAATCCGTCAGTAGTTCATCTCTTATTTTCTTTTCGTACCAAGAATCTAAATCTGTGCTTGTCGAGAGTTGTTCATTACGTGTGTTTAGGAATTTTCTATCTTGTTTTTCACCTGATTCAAATAATGCTGAGAATACTGAGTTCACTTTTACGAATCGATGTTTTTTAATTTTTTGTTTAATAATTTTAATTAAGCTTGATTTTATATCGTCGAGAAATAATTTAGGATCAATGAATGTAATATTTATCACGACATATGTGACTATTCGCGAGTTAAAACAAGATTCAGTCTCTTTAATTGTAAAATTATCAGTGTTTAATTTTAATGCTGCACTCATCCATCCTTGAATTCGATGAAGTTTAGTTTCTAAACTTTTCTTTTTACTTGTATCGAGCTCGAAATTATCAATGAATGTTTTA
>UELU01126480.1:10065-22480 GCA_900490025.1 Megastigmus dorsalis
AGTTAAAACAAGATTCAGTCTCTTTAATTGTAAAATTATCAGTGTTTAATTTTAATGCTGCACTCATCCATCCTTGAATTCGATGAAGTTTAGTTTCTAAACTTTTCTTTTTACTTGTATCGAGCTCGAAATTATCAATGAATGTTTTAATATTGTTTTCAACTTTTTCCGCTTTTAATAAAAATTTATCAATATATTTTTTCTCCGGATTTTCTAGCAAGTGCTGCCATTGTTTGTACAATTCATGTATGGAAAATGACATTAGCTTTATCGGGAGACTCATGTTATACTAATTAGAATTATTGAATACTATAGGTAATATACTAATACTAATTATTTAAAATTTTATATTTTAAATATCTATAATATTTTACTGCTGCAGTTGGGCTTGCGAAATGACTTCTAATAACTTCAAAGCAAACATAAGCATTTCTCAACAATGCTTACTAGACGTGAATACGACGTATGCATTAGACGTATAAATCCTTTCACTTCTGTGGAGCGTTCATCGACCTAATCTCCGTACGGTGGGGGCCTGACCCCGGCCAGGCTCCTTTCACCTGTTGGTGTAAAAATACTTGTGTAGCTTAATGATGAAACTACGTGAGAAAACTACCTTTTCTTATTCAATTTTTATAACAACAAACTTACACGAGATTTATATAAAAATTTTTTATTCATAACACGTGTACGCTGTCTATGGGTAATAGACAAAAGCTTCAATGCAATCATGCATATGTGTACGCTTAAGTGCAATATTATACTTTAACTGAATTTATTTATTGTCCTTCATAAATATATTAGAAAAAATGAGCAAGAATTAGATACAATTTATAATAGAATAATTAATGTTGAAGGTTAAATAAAAAAAAAATATTTTTATTCAAATCAGTCTTATTATTTCTCACTTACTATTCCCACTCACTTTTGTCATAATCATCAATTGACATTTATTATTTCTCACGCATGACGACGTATCCTTTCACTTCGAGAGATCAGTGACCATCTCATTTGACAAGTGTTTTGTGGTATGACGACACAGCAGGATTTATGGATAACTTGCAAGATAATAACAAGGGTCTTGTGAGCCGACGAGATGTTATGACTAACGATAATATTCATATGGTTGGCCATTTGCATTGTGAAGTCTTTAACCAGGGTAGACTTTTACTTGGAATCGTCGAGGTCAGAGTACGACCTGTACGCTCCCGAGACAGTTTCTGCCTCATGGATTCTTTAGGGATGAATACAGTTAAAATTATCGAAGCAACTCTATTTGTTCGACGATTGAAGATAAACCCGCACATTTTACTGGCTCACGAGAAAGCTTTATCCAGAACAACAGCAAAATACCCACTTACATGTGTAGATGTTAAAGCTGTAACCATGCACAATGGTGTTCATGGCGAGACGATAGATAACGTTATTCTCGGTCAATTACCGAAAAGAATCATTATTAGTTTTGTAGAGAATAAGGCTTACAATGGCACAATTTATTTTTGACATCGTTTGTGCACATAATATAATACTCGTTACGTTACACAGAAAAATTTATTAATGTACACATTTAATGAGTCCTCGCCAAGTAGGTCAAGACATTTTAGTAAGAAAATACCAATTTTCTCACTACGATTGCAGATTTATCAGCAGTTTTAGGACACGTACACGAAACGGTTATCTCGTCTGTGGTTCCAGAAGTAAAGAAAGCTTTTTCGATTTTTCCGATTTAAAATACCATAAGCAAAGTTGATATCTGAGTATAAAATTTATAAGTCGCAATCGAAGTAGCATCTAATTTTTATACACAAATGTCGCGATGTGGTGCATGTAGATTAATGTTTTTTTTTTAATTGTATGTTCAGTAGGTTCTTGTATTATTTTCCTAAATAATAAACTTTTCAAGTGTTGTGGTGTTCTATGACGAGTCACGTACAAAAGAAATAGTTTCTTATTGCTCTTCAAGTCTATATCGTAAAAATTTATTCATTGTAGACCGATAATTACAAAGACGGTTATGTTTTAATAGCTTACTACCAAATTATTGTCATATTGCTTTCACAAATGACAGACAAAACCTGCCCATTCTGGAAATAGCATCCAGGAATCTCGAGCATCGTACATGTGCTCAGGTTATCTCCTTCGCTCACTATTTGCGTAATGTACTAAAAGTGTGTTAAAATGCATTAAAGTGTTTTGTATGAAAATAAAATCATACATGTCAATATTGTTCATTTTTTTGTAATTTTATTAAAGTATTTTAATGTTCATTTCATAGTTAAATATAAGTTTATTTCAGATTCTTCGGGGGTGATTGTAAACAAGGGCAATCTGATTGCCATGAATATTGATTAGACTGTAAGACCGATAGAAAGATCTTTGTCAGTTTATAGTAGAGTACAGTCGACATAAGTAATATTTTTAATACTTTAAAAGGTTTTAGCACTAGTATGAAACGTAATGTTTGTATGCCTTTGATACACTTTGACTTACATTCGTATCCTTTCAATTACGACTGTTAAATTCATCGAAATTTTACTTTTACTGAAAGTGCACTGAGATTATCGAATAAATAAAAAAGAACTGTCCCGGTTAGTGTGCTATTAAGAAAATTTTTTTATAAATGCATTATAGTTTTAATTTTAACCTTTTTTATCAGAAAAAGGATAATTTATAATTTTCGACTTACAGAAGTATTTAAAAGATTACAAAATGCAACACAAGCCAAATGCAGAGAAATGTGAATTGAGATCAAAATTAAAGTATCTCGGTCACATAGTACGTAATGAGGGTCTACATACCGACCAAGAAAAAGTAAATGCAATGATGCGACTAGACTACTGACAAACGTAAAAGGGATACGCAGATTTCTAAGGCTGATTTCATGGTATAGTCGATTTTTAAGGGATGTTTCAAGAGTGGCAGCCAAAGAGGCTTTGAATGAAGGTTAACGAACCGAAATGACAAAGAAAATGGCGAAATCGTTGTGGGCGGAAAATTAGCAAGAAGCTTTCGAAGAACTTAAAAAGCAGCTGCCTTAACTGGGAAAAACTTTTTATATTGCAAGCAGTCTTAACACACTAAGGCGAGGATGGAGAAAGAGTAATCGCTTATGCCACCCGCACGCTCATAAAGCAGAAAAGAACTATTCTGCGCCAGAATTGGAACGCCTAATAGTCAAATGGACAATTTGGAAGATGCGCGATTATTTTGACGTATACCACTTTAAAGTCATTACCGATCACCTATCGCTAAAATGCCTGGACAGACTATAGAATCCATCAGGAAGACTCGCTCGCTGGGTAATGGAGCTCAGTCAGTGGGATTTTGATATCGAATACCGCCGCGACGCTGATAAAGTAGAACAACCATGGGACTCACGTGAGGGATTTAAAAGTCTATAATACCCCTCACCAAACCGATAATCAAGAGGATCTTGATATATGGGAGCGTCCACCAAAAACCAGCCACCGGGCGCGCGCGGCGCATTTTTCGCTTAACAGGCGCTCCGTTCTCTCGCTCATAAACGAATGGTAACCCTAACAGCAGAAAAAGATTTTAGAAATGTTTTATAAATATTTTTATAAACTTAACATGTAATTGCTATCTATGTTCTTTTCAATTATTGAACAAAACTGAGATTGTAAAACAGCTTTTCCCTTAAAACTTTCCAGCTTTTAAGCTGAATCTTCTGGAACTCATCTAGATAGCCCATTAGTTTCTTCTTTTCACTTATCATTGGTCCATGACACTTTAAAAACAAGGACAAATAAGCATGTGCTAATTCAAAATTCTTCTTGCTTTTAAGCATACACTTTATCATTTTCATGAATTGCAATAAAAGAGGCACTGCCCACTTCATATCATAAACCAGGTATTGAACTTCTAGATCTATTGAACTAGGTCCCATAGTCTTAAGTTTTTCAGCTGCCTCTGTGTAGTCATTCGTATCAATTGTTTTCTGAAGTAAACGACCAAAAGGAGTCAGTCATATTTGGACATATATGACATATTTTTATTTAAAAATAAACTGTATAAGAAAGTAACAACTAAGCTAAGCTTCTACAGCATACTGTTGACTGGTATAGCAAATGACAACAGTACACAATATACTGTACATATGCTGACGTCCTGACCACTTGTTAAGAATATATAGACGCTAAGCGGAGTTGTATCGTACTCCTGTACGTATTTTTGTATATCTATATATAGCGTTAGGAAGTTTTGCACGTACCTTAATATATATTTTGTACTGTAATACTATAAAAATAACTTGCCATCGAGGGCGCCACTGCGCCTCCATAATATTTTGCAGGTACTTGTATATCTATATGTAGCGTTAGGAAGAATTTTCACATACTTGTATACCTATATATGCGTCAGCCAAAAATGTAAACGTCGAAATGAAAAAAAATGAGCCCACCAAAACATTGCATTTGCAATAACTTAAGAACGCGACAATGTTTGCGGATAAACCTTTTTTTAAATTAAACCTTAATTGCATAGCTATCAATTAAGCCCCGTATGATTACATAAAATTAGCGTTAAGTATAAATTAGTAAATACGGGAAAAAATTCTTCGAGGTTAAAAATCAAATTCAAAGGATATAGTAGAGGTTCGTCTGCGACCTGCGGTTCTCATACTTGCCATCGGGGGCGCTACCGCACTCCTTGATTTGCTGTACAGTTATTCAATACTTGTAATACAATTTGAGAAATTTCCTGAAAAAATACGGATTATCATGCATAATTTCATTATGCAAATTAACATTCATTTCGCTAAAAATTCTAAAAGATTTCGGACGGAAATCAACTAGATTACAGAAAGTAAAAATGTCTTATGCGTAAAACACTTTTTCAGGTAATCAGAGAGATTTCCTACAAAATTCCGTACATGAAATTATATTAGTAGTAGTAACTTTATTTATAACATTACGTTTTACAAATTTTTATACAAAGTTATAGTTGTGTTATTCCTTACCCTATTTCCTTCTGGTCTTTGAGTTCTATCCCTGTTGTTTTTTACCCCTGATTGCTCTGTCTTCCTTTTCCATTCTTTTTTTTACCTTTCATCTCTCCTAAACCTCCATTCTCTTTTCTTCTTCTATTTTTTTTCTTCCTCTGTTTTCTTGTTCTCGCTCTTATTCTCGATGCCTCTTCAATTCCCTTATCTTTCATTAGCCCAGGTTAGACCTTTTTCCTCTTTATCCCATACCAAAATATCCTCTCTAGCGTACAGCTTTCCGTATGCTACTTCTAAGGTATGTTTCCCTTTTATTTTTCCTGATCTCATTTTTTCAATCATTTTTTTTTTCATTTCTCTAATTTTCCACTGCGTTTCTGTTCCTGTTTTGTTAGATCCTCTTCTATATATATCCTGGTTCCTCTTACCTTTTTTTATTTACCATAATTTTCATTTCTTCGTTCCAATTTTTCCATTCTATTCCTATCATACTTTTCTTTGTCGTTATTTTCCACACTCTTTTTATTTCCGGATTAATACTCAACTTCTCTTCAAACCATCTTTTGACTTGTCCTTCCGTCTCACTCTCGTTGTTATAATTGCATTGCTTTTAATTCTATTTCTTTCATATTATTCTGTTAGTTTCTTGTAATTTTCCATTCCATTTCGCACCTGGTCTCGTGTCATTCCCATTTTTGCTTTAGTTTTTCCATTTCTTCCTGGCATTGTTTTACCTTTTCCCCTACCTCCGTTGTTGATTTGTTACTCTTTGTCTTCCTATATTTTCTTTAGTACGTCTTCCAATATTTCCCTCGACTTTTTTATTTTCCCTCTTGTGGCTCTTCCTTTCTTTATTTCTCTTTTCATTACCTCTAATATTCTATATATCCCATTTCTCAATCTCTAATCTCCCTTACTCCTCATTTCTCTAGTCCTTTCTACCCTAACTTTTCTATTCTGAGTTTTCTCTGTACTTTCTTCTCTTACTGACTTTTTCTTTCTTTCCCAACTCTTTTAAAACCAAAGATTTTATTACACTTTCCGTTATTTTGTTCACTAGTTCTCAACTTTTTCTCTAAATTCACATTCTACTCTATTTTTTCGAGCATAACTTTTGAATGAAAAGTGTTATTAACTCGCTCAAAAATGAAAATGAAAGCTTAATATCTATATTTTTTATATCTTCTGGGTCATATTTTCTACAATGTATATTGGCCTTGTAAGAAAGGTTTTAATACAACCATGATTTCTCATATATTTTGATTAAACGGGCATTAACTCGGTCCCCAGGGCCCATTTAACTAAATTTCGAGCCACGTAACTCATACTTTCGATCAAAGAATGTATCCGCAAAGTATCATCAAAATCTGTTTCCCGGACTCCTTGGGTTTCCCTTGTAAGTATAAAAACAGTCATGCTTGGAGTTAAACATATAAAACTCGACTAGATTTGAAATGCAGTTCATCCTTAACATACAGTATCCTTGAAATAAACCATCGCTTGAAAAATTGGTCTAGGTACTTGAATACAGCAGCTATACAGCAACAAAACATAAATAATTATTAGTACTTTATTAGATACGTCGAGTGGTTTTAGCGGCAGTGCACGCCGATCGGTCAGTGGTTCCTCGTTCAGATGTTGGGCCGTTTTCCTCGATGCGGCCCGATGGGGCTGTTTTTATTGTGCTTCATTAGAGGTGGTGGAAGTGGCAAAAATCGCCTCGGGCGATTTTTCGTAGAGTAGCCAATTTGACTGTTGCCGGGTAGAAAAGTGCTGCGTCTGCAGAAAGCTTGCATTTTTAAGCGTGGTCAGCTACGAGTTGCGCTTCTTTGGAATGCGCCGATGTACGCCGCATTTTATTGTAAAATAATATTTGTGCGCCAATGAATAAAATCATAGGTCAGCTAGGTGTCCTATGTAACACGATCGGGTCCTCATCACTTGCGCCCTCCCAGGTGCCGCAAGGATGCGCGCAAATGAGAGTTCGACGGCGTGTTAATGAAAACCAAGGAAGAAAAGACGCTGATCCAAAAAAATGTCCTGGTTTGAGTACGACGCTTATAATGTTGCATTGTTATTCTGTAATCCAAAAATTATGTCTACTATTTTTATGACATCATGTAATAATATGTAAATGGTTATTCCCCATGCAACATAATGAGGTACAGAAGCCTACAAATTATTTTTTGTTTGCTTAAAGAAGCAAAATATACAAAAAGGACGTACGCTGTGTATCATTATAACTGCATATCATTAGTCCAAGATTGAATTGTAAAGTAATCTCTTGTGTTTTTATTCACCTCATATGGTAAATATAAGAATATTATCAATTTTTGAATGCGTTGATGCTGGAATAAAAGTATAGTGAAGTACCATGAGATTTATTAGTTACTCTTTCTTTATATTTCTGTTTTTTTTTTATATTGTACAGTACAATTTTATTATGTGCTAGTGACGTGTATTATATAAGTGCACAAAAATGTCATTCGAGTGTACCCCTGTTGTATGCATGCTCCCCATATTGTCCATTGGATCTTTTGATTTATTGTATTTATTTCTAAAGGGAAAGGAGTTTTACTTCGTGAAATTGCTCATGCTGCTTTTGTTGATTAGTTATGCTCCTTATCTGGTCTTTAATATCATGTGCATGGTTAACATTTACGCTAAAAAGCATTGGCAAATATATTACCGTGTGCTCCCCTTTTGAAAGCACATGCAATTTGTGGAACACAAATGGCGCAACTAACAAGGAAACCTCTCGAAGCCGACCCTCGAAAGGTACCCTAATTTTTTAATATGTTAAAGTACATCAAAAATTATTAGACACGTGTTTTTTTTTACGTGCTAATTCGTCGATTTAGGAGGTGAAATTCGCCCTTAAAGTTTACACTCAAAAACAGTGTTTTTTAAATATCTCAAGAACTATTTGGACCTTTTTAATAAAATAAACGCCATTTTATTTCTTATAAAAAGGCGCTTGCACTAGCACTGTTTTACGGCAAGGGATTGCATCCCCTATTTTCTGTAAGGGTAAGCGTTATTTTTTTTTACGTTTTATTGGTACTAAAATTTTTCAATAAGATCTATAGTATTAAAAATCATTCTATTATGAAGAAAATTAAATATTAAAGTTGACGTGTCTCACAGGGTCTTTTCAAAAAAACATTTTAAGGGGTGATTTAATATAAATTAAATATATCGATTTTTAGCACTATAAAAATTAATTACAACATATTTTTGCACTTGAAATATGGGAATGCTTATTTTAAGCATTATTATGCATCAAATAATTAATTAGCATTATATTTCCGGGAGTTAACTTCACCCCGTCTATTATATCGTTATAGGATTATGAGTGTAAGCATTTCATTTTCGTTTTGTTATATTATTATACTGATGCTTGATAAATTTAAAATTAAATCTTTTGTTTTGCTCCATAATCAAAATTTCTATCTCAGATATCGGAATCACCCCCTGTTTCAACGTTGTTTGTCCATAACAACTTCATTGTTTTATTATAAAAAAGTATAATTTACTGGAAGACAGTATTCTTTTTCATACTTATGTGTATATCTTTACCCGGTTGAAAAAAATCAAGTGATTTGATCAGGTGATTTCTACACCTGATTTCGTCACCTGATTTTGTCACCTGATTTTTAGTCCCAAATCATCACGTGATTTTATAACGAGCAGCGGATTTTCAAGGAGCTAGCCGTTGGAGAATAGTAGTAGATCCCTGTAATGTCGGCAAGGAGTTGTCATTAAGATCTGATGTCGAGTCGAGGCTAGTGCGGTAATGGCCCAGTGGTTAGGGCGCTCGCTTCGTACTCTCGACGTCGGGGATTCGACTCCCGAGCACCGCGTATTTTTATTCTCCTAAATCCAAAATCCTGCCCTGTTAAATGCTCGGTTGCACTTACCCGCGCACGTATGATCGGGACCACTTCCCCATCAACCTCGGATATCGAGACCGAGGAGCTTGGCTCCTCCTCGACCTCAATAGACAGCTCCTGGAATAGATGGGTGGACATCCGCATAAATTCTTCTTTATCCATCCTGAACTCAAACAGGGAGGAAAATGAGAGGGATTTACGAATACGTGGCAGGCATTCGATGCGGAGAGAGATTCGCAGGATTGACTAAACTTACGCGCTTTCGCGAGCCCTTAGGACGACCGGGCTCTTGCTTCGCTACCGAAATTGTTGGCGCAGCCTTCTTGATTCCAACGCACGCTCGTTTTACAACTTTCGTAGCCTTCCGGGGCCTTCCGCGTGGTCGCGAAATTACAGGCACACAGGCAGCCGCTACATCTCCCGGTGGAGTGATGCTGACCTGCGTGCTCGCTGCGCTCGCTTAACGCCACGTCTACGCTGGCCTCCATCGTAGGTTGCGTCTCGACGTCGTCTTCTTCTGTCAGATGACTTTCCTCAGCGACATACTCTTTAATTTGTTCAGCATGGTCGGGTCCCATCAACTTTCCGTCCATATCCTCCAGCTCGTACGTATTAGAACCGAGCTGGGCCGAAATTCTATACGGAGCTTAGCGCTCAACCCTGCCACAGCTGAAGACAATATCTTGCTGCACTTCCAGACTCGATCTCCTACATCGAATCCAGTGGGTCTGCGTCGTGCATTATAGTAAGCGGCCTGCCTGTTGTGAGATTCATCTGATCTCTGGCTCGCTTCAGCACGTAGATTGATGAGGTCTTCAATTTTTTTGTGCCACTTTTCAAGAGCATCGGCTTGCTTTCTATCCAGAGCAGCTAGCTCTTATTCTCGTCGAAGGAAGCAGAGATTGTCTTCCATAGTTCAGTAGAGCAGGACTGGCTCCTACTGAACTATGCACAGCCGTGTTAAACGCAAACACAAGCTCTGGCAAATTATCGTCCCATGTTCGATGGCTCTCTTCGATAAATGCCATGAGCATCGTCTTCAGTGAACGATTAACTCGTTCCACTGGATTTTCCTGCGGATGATATGGTGGCACCGTAGTATGGTGCACACCTCTCTCTACGAGAAAACTATCAATGGCACGGTTCTTAAACTCCGTGTCATTATCCGAAAGAAAGACTTCAGGAGCTCCATATCTCAAAAAGATACGCTCTTTAAGCTCCTTAAGGACGGATTTTGCATTGGCTTTGCGAATGGGGATAACCTCGACCCATCGCGTGAACAAATCCTGAAAGACCAAGATATACTCGAATCCTTTTACAGATTTGGGCAAAGGACCCATGATGTCACCTGCAACCACTTGCTATGGTCTGGTGACAGTCCTTCGCCCGATTAGCCCTGCTGGAGCCCGCTGCTCGACTTTGCACTGCTGACATACAGTGCATCTTCGAACATAGGCTTCCACGTCCTTATACATGCCCGGCCAATAATATAAATTGGCTATCCGGGAATAAGTCTTATCCCTTCCGAGATGACCCGCAGTTGGCTCGTCATGCCCCTCATGAAGCAATTAAAGTCAGGTAATTTTTAAAAAATCAGGTGATTTTTAAAAATTATAACGAATTCGCGATTGAATCGAGGATTCAATCATTAATTCGGTTGTACGCTCGATCCGACGGCGCGCAAGCACCGAGGATGATGAGCAGGACAGCGAGCGTGGCGCGTGTCGCGAATAAGAGAGAGATAGGCGATCTCGCAAATTAGAGAGAGACGGCTTGATAGGTAAATTCAATCGTGCCTGTCAGATCGATTTCTGCCGCGAATCAGCACGGACGCTGAAATTATATTGATAACCCGTCACAACACTAGAGTGTGTATGTGTATGTGTGTGCGTGCGTGCGTGCGTGCGTGCGTGTGTGTGTGTGTGTGTGTGTGTACATCGGTACTGCACACAGTAAAAACAGCCCCGTTTCAACTGGCGGAAATAAAGGTGTAAAAGTTGGCTCGGATAAATGGTAGAATATTATTTTGAAATAATATTTCGACTTCGTAATTCCGAGCAACGAACATATCGAGAAGGCACGCGTAGTAGGTATTCAAAGGCAGCGCGATTGTGTTTACATCGGCCGGGAGGACTGTGAAAGCCCCGGCACGTGTGAGCCGTATTGTATGTGAGAGCGAGAGAGAGCGCAAACCCAACAGCAGTGCAGGCAAGTACGCCGACTGCTACGGCTAAGAGAGCCGAGAGGGGAGCGCTCGACTCGGAATCCAGCGGTGTCGAGCCAACGCGAGCACAGGCGCACAGGTGTAAACGCCGAAAATATTGAATTATTTGATTTTAATTAATATTGGCGTGTGCTCGCGTCTGAAGGCTGTGTACAGTGGTATGTGCTGTACACAGCAGAAATAGTGGTGTGCAAGCGCCGAATATTTATTTAATTAATTATTATAGTTTTCTTTGTAATTGTTATAAATATTGGAACGGCGAGGTGCTTCACTCGTCCTACAGAGAGTACCAAATAAAGGAGAGGGGGGATTATTGAACAATAATCCACCTCTAGTAAATTAAATACCGGTAAGACTGTCGATAAAACAGTTCGGGTTTTTTTTTGTGTGCCATTTTTTTTGGAAATTTGTGAGTGGAAAATTTTAAAAGGAGGATGAGTGAGGTACATCACAGGTTTGTGATAAATTGTTTATTTATTGTTGTTGGGGTTTTTTTTTTAGAGCGTTTTCAGATAATCGCGCAACGAATAATTGGAAAATTTTGCGGAAAAGTGCTTTCGGGAGGGGATTAAATAGAATTCTGAGTGGGTTTTTGTTTGGTCCAACAATTGAAATTTATTTATGAATGAGAATTTCGAACGGTTTCTGTGACTAAACACGGATTTCGGTGTATTTATGATTTACTACTCCTTTAAAAACGTACATTTTTATTTAGATGGTATACCAATGTTTTATACTACTCTAAACATCATTTTCGAAAAGTCCTGAAAGGTATTTCAAAATAAAGAATTTCTTATAACCTTTCAACAAACAAGTGCTCGCGTCAGACTGCCGTGCCTTTTATTTTTCGCTGAACCTACGACTAGCGAATGACGGTGTGGAGAGAGAGACCGAGAGACGGCGCAGCGACAGCCGGAGGCGGAGAGGTACTCGGCGGGCCGCCCCACTCTACTCTCCTCGCGCTATAAGCACAGTTTTCAGCCGATATAGTTTTCAGAAAAAAGAATTCTATAAGTAATCTTAGATGTCCTCAAACTAATATTATTTATATAATTGTATTAGCGTTTAAAAAGTATTCTTTTTTAGAAAAACAATTTTAATTTTGTCACGTTATAAGAATTACTTTTATAGTATTCAAAAATTATTTATAAAGCTTTCTTTTTTTGTAATTTATATGTTAAAGAAAAACTCAACAAAAAAGTATTCAAAAATAATACTATATTTCCTCAGAAAACAACTCTTATAAAATTTAAATATTTTTAGAAAAGTATTCATTTTCAGAATAATTTCTACGAAAATAATTTTAATTTTACTGCATTTAAATTGCTTCTATAGTAA
>UELU01126481.1:0-2500 GCA_900490025.1 Megastigmus dorsalis
TTTTTCGCGTTGTGTATCTTATAATAAATATTATTTGCACTCTGTGCAAAACATTGATTTGTATGTAAAATTTCCTCAGCTTTCGATTAAAAGTATTAAAAAAAATATTAAAAATACACTTTTCGAGATATAACATATTTTATATTTTTTAAAGGTGAAAATAAAAAATTTCGGAAAAAATACTTACACCATTGGAAAGCTGAGAAAAAAATACACAAAATCTATGTTTTACATATTTTTGTTGAGTTCATTTAGGTAGTTTAAACACGAGTTGAACACAGCGTGTTTTGGCGCTCGCGCGCCGTGCTTTTGGAGAGTTGACGTGAAACGCCTCATATATATAATTAGTATTTCCCATACATGACCCATATATTGCAGATTGTCTTTTCAATATATTCATGATGTATACATTTCTTCTGTTTCATGATATTTTAGCTAATTTTACATGAATTTACGTTATTTCTACGTTATTTTTACATTATTTTTATATTGGAAAATAATAAATAATAGTTTGTTTTGTGCGATTTATATTCTTTAATTTTTTTGTAACTTATTATTTGAGATCTTATTTGTCTAAATAAAAAACAACTATAAAGCTCGAGGTGATCGAACAAAGGGAGTTTTTCTATTCTTTTGCCAAATAATATATATATTTCGAACGAGTGATAAATTCAACTCTTCCAATTTAATATTATAGATCTTTGGAGCCATTACTTGCTGGTTTTTAATGCCATAGTATTATTTATTTTATGCAAAGGTATGTATATAGCAATATTTGTTCAATGCTGATATGGAAATTTTAGATCATTTTAATGAGGATGATCGTATACTAAGGAGACTAAAATGAATGATAAAGATCGATTTTAAGGAAGACTGACGTCTTACGTGTCTATTTTACAATTTTGATTACTTTGTTTTATATATATATATATTATAGTAGATTTAGTATATTGTTTCGTCATATGCATGATTTATTATACTTCTAGAAAGGGCGTAGTATAATATACTCACAGGCAATTTTGCATTCATTTCTTTTAAAAGGTCCTTAAGGAGAGATCGGAGTCACGATCTTGTACATTAGCGGTCAATTTGCACAAAAATAATTACCGATAACCATGTCAATACGCGGCATTCTTAATTAATGTACTTTTTCCTAATTCTTGGAAATCGCGATGCACACTATAGTAATGGCGGTTGGAAGTCGCGAGTATCAAGAATAAAATTAGGAAAAAGTACAGTGCCAATGTTGCGTGGAAATGCATATAGGTAATCATATCCACACTGGCGATGGAGATGGTGCTCCAGGACGTTTTCGTATGGTATTATTTAATTTCTGTGTAAATTGTCAAATAATATGCGAAATTCTAGTTGCCACCTCTTCTTAAAATATAAATAGTAAATATTAAGTTTTATATACTCTATGTTTTTGTGCCATAATTTAACTGATAATCTACTATTATTCCTAGATATTTACAATAGTCAGATGTTTTTATAGGTTTGTTATTAATTGCTAAGTTTATATGTATAACACTGAAAAAACACTTTGGTTGGGAGATCCAAAGTTTTGGTCACCACAAACAAAGTGAATGGACAAATATCAGCCTTCCAAAGCTTTGGTTGTGAGATCCAAAGTATATTTGACAACCTCGTTATGCGACAACCATTTGATTTGGTTCTGGCATCCAAGGCTTTGGTTATGACATCTAAAGCTTCAAATAGTGTAGCTTTTAATTATATAAATAATCTATAGGCAATCTTAGTAATAATTTACAGCATATTACAAATAACAACAATTATTTTTATTTTCGAATCCAAATTACAATGAATGTTTTATCAGTTAGCCGAATACAATCGCAGGGAATGGAGTTATTAAATTTTTAATTGGAATAATTTCATAATCGTTTATTTCTTTTACTTCGTAAGTGTAATTATGATTGTAAAAATTTTTTTTAAATTTTGTTGTTAAAAAATTCATTAATTAAATTTTGACTATTAACAAAATATGTCACTTTTTGGAGTGACATGTTTTTCGCGATGGTGAAAATATGATACTTCCGTGGAACAGTCGTGTCTATAAAAATTAAAAATTATTTTCCTGCACTTCATACTATTTTTTTATTAATAAATTATAACACGTTTCAACTTTTTAGGCTTGAAAATAATATCGAGAAGAACAGAATTTATTTTAAAATATCAAATCCTTTATTTATAAGCTCTGAAAAAATTTTACTTGCACGTAATGAATTTATATACTCATTACATTAAATCAATTTGGATCTTACAACCATTCACTTTGGTTCTCACATCCAAAGCCGACGATCAGTACGAAATAATTTTCTTTGGCTCTCACAACCTTTTCGAATGGATACTACAACCAAACCACGACAACTAATACTTTGGATGCGGTGTCCAAAGTCTTTGAACGTCACAACTAAATACGGGCCAACTAATCACTTTGGTTGCCACAACCAAAACATTTTTCCGTGAAGGAGTAAATGAA
>UELU01126481.1:7500-26281 GCA_900490025.1 Megastigmus dorsalis
AATCTAAAAGCTACTGAAAACATCAGGTTTTCTTACACTTACACACGCCCAAACAATTAACAAAATTTTCAAGCCACTTATGACTCATATCGCAATGTACGTGCTAAATGATTTATGTTTACATGACTTTCTTTTATCATTTCTGGTGTGAAAGCCGAAATTAAAAACGTATTATAACTAAAACGCTTATTTGTTTCTCCTTGAAATCATGTAAATCAATTTAATAATGTTTTTATAACAAATTTTTCGTATGTTTAACCAATAAATCTGTTTGTTTATTAATAAATTTGCAATGAACTTACAAGTTTAAATGTAGCGTACACATACAGTAAGGATAATAATAATGCTACCAAGTTAATATTTCGTGGAATATCTATTATACTATAAATTATTTCCGTAAAATAAAATTTCATACTTTCAAAGAAAAATTTTACCATCAAAAGAGAAGTTTCATTCTAAAATGAGTCATATTTATTCTACCAGATTTAGCGTGGGAGAACATAAGCGAAACTTGTTTCGCGAACTACATTCTCTTAACTCTTAAATAGAACTGCAACTTTGGTTATAACCAGTCTTGATTACCTTTACGCTTTAGATTGGTATACATTTCTTATTAATTATTTATGTATTAACGTTCCGATTTCAAATTTTATGTACCAGTACAAATTTTATGCGCTAAGGGTATAAATATTAAATGTCTAGAATGATTTAACAAATGCCTTTGTGAATTGACAGTTAAAATTTTATGTGCACATTCGTGATATTTATTTAAGCATTGGAATTTCAGGATTATTTGGATTTTTCATCTGTGATTTAAACTAGTAGATGCATACCCGATTTAGCGAGACATGCCATGATATGTACTACGAATATCTACTTACGTAAATCGCAAGATTTTTCATTGCAATTTTTTTATATTCTCAAATTTATACTTAATTGGAAGATTCAAGTAAAAAGGAAAGTATATCTTTAAGCTTGTATTTTCTTAAGAGGATGTGCTAAAGTCGGAAAAATTTCTACTTACTTTACCGGTTTTTGCATTTAACGAAACATATAAAGATGTAAGGGATTAGTTTTTGAAAAAAATCTTTGTCATCATCTCGGTAATGATATAAATATTACGTGGTTCAAGTTTCATGTAATTCACAGAGATTTTTGTCGACGAAAATCTCGGAGATAAAAATCGCTGTGAATTGCGACCGTGGATGGAATTTCACGAAACTTGAACCACGTAATATTTACATCATTACCGAAATGGCGTTAGAGAGTTTCTTCCAAAAATTAGTCTTTATTTTTACATGTTTAAATGGAAGAACCGGTAAGGTGGAATCTTTTCGACCATAGCACATCCCCTTAAGAACATTCTAAGTAATTATATTTGTCAGTGCATGTGAAAAGGTTCTTATGTCCGCAAGAGTACTCCGAGAAGATTTTATAGCTTTATAGTTTTCATTTACTATTTATTATAGAAATATACGGACTGAGCTAAGTTCAGTCCACTTATAAAATAAAATAACAAAGAGTATTCGCATAATTATACAGAGTAAGCCTGTGTACAAATATTTATACGTGTCGCATGAGATGACAATTGCACAAAATCAATAATAAATAATAACAATGAAGTTCTTTGTAAGACACAAATCTAAAAGGTTAAAGAGAATCAGCATTTCTCGTACTTAAGCTTAAATTATTCCAACTGCATTTAATTCGGGGTATAGCAGAAAAATAAGTATAATGGTATTTATGAACACTTTTAGTTATCGAGTTTATCTGTCTAGTAGAATAGTAATTAATCCTTAATTTTAGCATATCACAGACAGTAGGTTCAGATATAAGATTATTAAGTATTTTATAAACTAATAGTGAGTCAGTACCCCAGTGGAAATTTCAAATGTACAAAAGTGTGTAAAATTGTATTAAAATGTATACTAAGGTTGCGTTTTGTAATTTTCCTAGAACATTTTGATATATTTCAAAAAATAGTTAATATTCAAACTTTTTTGAATTTGTATCCTCATTTAAACATGCTAACGCCTTCTGATACATTTTAAAACATTTATGTACATTTTTAGAATTTTGGATAAGGATCAATACCTTTTGATACATTTTCGTTCGCCTAGTGAAAATTTTAAATGTATCAAAAGGTATCAAAGTGTATCATAATGTACGTAAAGGTTACGTTCATAATTTTGCCAGAACAGTCTGATACATATTGGTACTCTTTGAGTCATTCTGATATACTTTCATACATTCTAAAAATCCTAAAATTCTTTAAATTGTTATATCTTTTCTCATATAAGAAGATTAATACTTTTTAAAGCGTTTTATAACATTTTGATATATGGGGAAATCCATCGTAGTTTTAACTTTTGCAAAACTTCGATATTATCATTAGTTTAAATTACTTTTTATATCAACAATACGTTTTTTCTTCATAGTTTACACAAATAAATATATGAAAGTGTATCTAAATATTTTTAAAATAAATACATTTTTCTTACGCTTACGTACATTTTGATACATTTTAATACACTTTGATACATTTAAAAATTTCCACTGGAGTAATTATGTGTACCATAGTTATTAAGGGAATTCTCTCGATAATTGAATTTACGATGTTAATGACTTACAAATTTTTATGTAGCATGGTAAATGATTGAAGAAGCTCCAGTTAAAATTTCGCGAGGCTAGGGTACGCCAAAGCCGTGAATTAATTATTTTTGTTATTGCTTTTTTAACGCGTAGTCTTATGGGAAAGATTCTCTTTTTTCGTGTTATAAATTAATTGGCGATTACAGCTTTTCGAGTTTTTTTTTATAGTAATAGAGAAATATTTTTAAATTTTTAGCAATTTTTTAAAGTACCATAGGGTAACTGTGAAATAATAGGGAGTAAATATTTCATGTATAAATCTCATTTGCCTATAGGTTATACATGCAGAATATATACCTGTATATACCGACTGCACTGGTCAAATCTAGTGAATTCTGTACTTGACTTCCTACGTATAAGGAGAACCTCCTTAAATTAATTATACGAGACCAAACCATAATCATGATTGAATCTAGCCATCCGATTTCCAAATTTATCAGCCAAATATGTAAGTTATGCTGAATTGATTTTAGATTTATAATGTCTAAACTTGTGTAAGGAGACCAAATAACTAATACATATAACAAGATAGGTGCCACTAAGGATTTATAAAGCTGCAATATAGATTTAGTTGATTTAAAAATTTTTGTAGATTTTATAATAAATCCTAGAATTTTAAATGCTGACAAAACAATGTATTTCAAATGGCAATCGAACTTAAAATCAGAAGACATTACAACTCTCAGATCTTTAAAAGCATGAACCCTCCCAACCCCTGATTCAGAAATCATATACTGATAATCAAGGAACTGTTTTCGACTTCATTATGTTCTTCTTTAAATCATTGATAGCAGACCGTTTCAATATGCAAGACAAGACCCTTTGTAGATTACTACAGTCATCTGGGCTCCTTATTATGTTGAATAATTTAACTTCATCCGCATACAGAAGAAATTTTAAGTACTTTATCACAGGTACAATATCACTTATATACATTATAAATAGAATTGACCCAAGACGTGAACCCTGGGGTACACCAGACAAGACTCTGACTGGATCATACAGTCTGATATATTCTTACCATCTGAGGTGTATTAGTTAAATAAGACATTATCCACTTTAAAGTTAGATTCCTTACACCCAGATCATGTAGTTTATCAATAAGCCCACTGTGACCCACCATATCAAATGCTTTAAAAAGATCCAAATATATAATATCAATCTATACCTTATTATCAAATTTATGATAAATATGCCCTACGAAGCGTAATAGATTATAGTGACAGTAGACCTAGCTCTTGCAAATCCATGTTGCTCAGAACAAATCCGTGAGAGCATTGCGTTAGACAATTTATTAGCAACAATCGCATTCCACACTTTGGCTACAGCTCCTAGCATGAAAATAGGCCTCTAATTTTGTATAATGTTTTTTGAACCACTTTTATATGTAGGGGTACCGTAGTATCTTAAGAGAAGTAGCAGTACAATCAAGTATAACCGATTTAGGAATATGATGCAGATCTGCTTGTATGATGTACTGACGTAACATAATTTTGTGCAATTACATTACGATACGAAGTGAACAGTCAATGTATATCCCTTATTTTCGTTCACTGAGAACAAAACATGAAGCGACAGTTCATTCTTGACCAATTCAGCACAAGCAGTTGTTGTAGGATCCACATATGCAAACGATCTATATATGAAAGTTCAAAGTGGGCTCATTAGTCCAACTAGTCCTAGACAGATTAAAATCTTCAAGCAACATCAGCTTAAAGTTATCATATTGACTGCAAAGTTGATCCAATGCTGCTGCGTACTGTTCATACTTTTCAATAGCGTGTGAGTGAGGACGGAGGAATGCATACAACACTCAGTATAATAGATAATGTATTTATTTCTAAGACGGCAAATAAATATTCAGACTCAGTGATCGAAGGATCACAGGAAATCGATATAGGCTGGGTGCATCCCGATGGTGGGGATAGACGAAACGATAACAGCGCTGATAGTAAACGAAGTGAATATCACAGTACCCCCGTTTTATAGTGTTTTCCGTATTCAAAGTATAGCTATGTCAATAGAAAGCGCTCGAAAAGATTTTTTACATGATATAATAGTATGACCTTATTTTTTTGATTTAGTAATAAAAAACATAATATTAACTATTTTAGTAGATCATAAATCGTTTACAATACGAATCGCAGATAGCAGACGTCAACGCACTTTCATAAACAATATCGTTTGCACTTTGAAATAGACATGCGCGTTAGAAAATGCTGTGTTTATAAATGCCAAAATAACGTTAAAAACCGCCCTAATTTAAGTTTCTACAAATTTCCTTGGATGTGGTACAAAAAGCAACAGGCCCAAGCATGGATAAATGCGGTGAAAAAGTTGAATTAAATATATCTAACCTTCAAATTTTTCCTCTGTGTGTTGAATTTCATAATTATTTATAGCCCCAATAAATTACACTGGACAACTGCGCGCAAAAATAAAATTTGTAGTGGGCATTTTATTGGTAACGCAAAAAAATGAATCACTCCGTCACTCCTGTATTTCTTTACGTAGCAGTCGTGGTTGCTGTACTACGTCAACGACGTTTTTTGCTTTTTTTAAGCCTTCTGGGTTAAAGGAAATGGAGAGGGTGATTTTATCGAATCCAGTTTCTATTATAATGTCCATTTTTAACGTTTTTAATGTAATTACTTTAAATTTATTATTAAAATATTAAAACTTTTGCGTCATGCCATGCATTTGAGATAGTACATGGGGGTACTGTGTTTACACGGGCAGCCGTTTTGTACGGCGCCACCCACCATATTTGTTGCAAGCAACTGATACACTCCCTCCTCTACTAGTAGTAGCTAGTGCAGTATTGATACGAACACACCTATACACAATGTAGCCTGAAAGGCAAAGTTCATCATCACTTTAGTCAGGTCTCTGATAGCACGATAACATCAGGCACACTTATAGCTGATGAAGATACTTTTCACATTCTGATAATATATCACAATAGATGTTTAATCTTCTTTAGTTTCATTAGTTATTTTTTTTAATACGAGCTGTTAACTGAGTTAGAGGCGATTTTTGGTATATTATCAATGAATTTGATACTCAAAGTTATTGCTCCTGCCCTCTTTCTATCATGAAGCTCTTTTAATGTACTCCTAAATTGTTTTTGCTGCAATTTTGTTTTATCGTACACAATTCTTAAAGCTTTATATACGCTATACAATTTACTCCTATTTTTTATGATAAGATGAGCATCATTGCGTGAGTTCAAGGTCACAGTAAGTGATCTAGGCTTGGAAATGTTGTATGCAACCAAACGAGAAAGATGCTAATTGGAGCAATCTATAGGAACCAGATAAAGTGTAAGAATAACTTTGGCTTTATCATTATTCTTATTGTTACAATCTTCCAGATTAAAATTAACAATATTTTTAGACCTAAGCAGTCTATCTTGCACTAATTGATCATTGTTTACTAATTGTTTGTTGCATTAAACGAACAAGGAGCATCTCTCAAAGTTTCGATACGACTTTTTAACGAAGGAATTTCAGCACAAACAGTCTTTAACTGAGAGACATCTTTCTTCAGCACAGCAATATCCGCAGGAAAAGTACATTTTATATCATCCACTGCCTTTTTTAGTGATTCAAAGCATGTCAAAATACTTGTGTTTCCTTTTATATGGCACATGGAGCATTTAAATACCATGCGAGGCTTCTCCTTCGGATTAAGAACTTTAACTTCGAAGCAGTTAATCCAGCATATTTCTCATTCGCAGTAGATAGAACCGATAACAATAATGGATTGGGCAACAAATTGTTTATCACACAGGGCACGTTGACATTTTGGCTGTTTGAAAATTGCACTACTAAAATTATCATGACTACCTCACGTGGCGAGAAAGTGGTTACAACGCCGATATATCTATCAAACAAGTGTTTATCTCTACAGAGAATAGTAGCTAATGCTTAGCACTTCACTTAAGCATAAAGTTTAACGTCAAAATCCAATTTAATTTAAAAAGTGTATAAAAGCTTAGCCGCAATAAAATAATATTTAGCATAAATAAATAGTGATACTACGTGAATGTTGTATATTATTATATTTTTTCAATATGAAACATTTGTTGGTACAACAGTTTTCACAATTCTTGCCTATATAAGATAAAATAAAAAAAAAAACTACTTTATTATTATACCTTTCCTTATTCTTCTTACATTTATCGTAGAAAATATTTTAAGCTCCAGGTACATCCAGTAAAATAAATATAAGAAATCTATACCTACATGCAGCTACATAATGTTGCAGGATTGGCGCAATAGTCGCGAGCTCTACCTTTTACCCTCGCTGCATCATATTCCTGCTTAAATATCGACGTGATATACGCTATCGATATAGGACCTATATACAAATATTGTGAAACAAATTTTCCTAATTTGATTGTTAAATTGTTGAATTTGCCAATTATTATATTAATCTAATTAGATTAACCGCATGCTGATTTGTTACATTTAAAATCGTTTTTGTATTTTTTATGTTCACCTGATCTAAGTATAAAATCTGTTTATATAAATTTAAATCTGCCTTGCCTCATATATGATTGTATATACAATGATAAAGCTACGAAGTAAAAATATCAAAGACGCGATGTTACATTATGCATTACAGATGCAATCAACTTTATTGAAGTAGATATAGCTAGTAGTCTTGAAACAAGTTTATTCCGAGTTTAATTTGAATATAACTTATACATATGTGTTAGTACAAAGTCTACAAGAATTGTACATCTTTAATAGTGCATCGATCGCGATAGGAGTTCATTGCTGTTGATTGTCGAAGAAAAGGTATAAAAGCAAGCCTTCATAGTCGAAAAAAACATTCCGGGTAAATCTCGCTCTCATTAGGCATCATTTTCTTGGTAATGCGAAGCACGTGAAACGTAATGGCGTGCCAAGAGCGTATATGTACATATATATAAATGTTTTTTTCTCCTTCACGAAAGACGTATTTTCCCGCATCAGCACGACGTTTTCCTGCTCGCGCCTCGAGCCGCGCGCGTATAAGTATATATTTTACGACACGTCGTGTAAATAAACACGAAAAGCAGCAGCGACCGCTGGCGCGCGCCTCGGCTTGTATGTGTATCGAGGATAAGCAAGCGTCGTCATGGCAAAAAGGCTTATATAGGTATAGATGGCCAGAGAAAAAATATGGGAATAATATGTGGCCCGGGAGAGGAGAGGAGAGGAGAGGAGAGGAGAGGAGCTGGCAGCAAGCAGAGAGGAATAATAATATCGAAAGACATTAAAAGTGACACGCAGTTTGTCACAAAGGCCCATCAAGATGTCGAAATATGTCGGGGCGATTTTAATGGGGGAATCCCCCGCGTCTTGTGAGGCTTGTGTGTCGCGGGGGCCGCGCGATGGCCGACGACGGCGGTTCGCCTAGCGGTTCTAGCGCTGCACGCGAGCTCCGGTGCCGCGCAACTTTCTCTATACATATATATATACCTGTGGGAAGTAGAATGTCGTCGCGATTGGCCGAGGCGGCGAGCTTCCGAAACACGCCTACACAGCGAAAAGCTCTCCGGGCATGCGCCCCGAAAAAGCGCCACCATGTCCGAGCCTCGCTGTATAGCATCGCACAACGTCTACCTTATACATATAGCCTCAGAGATTCCGTGATGCGCAGTACTTACCAATTACTCTTCTCTTCTCCTCTCCAACGTTCTTTTTCTCCTCCCGAAATATATAACTTTTTTCTTCTGCTGCTGCTGCTGCTGCTCTTCCTCCACGTGCATATTATAATGTTTATGTGTACCCAGACTGCAATATCTAGGAGTCTATCGTTTATATACAGTTTTCTATTTACCCTCCTTCAATGCTTCTCCATCTTTGTGGAAATATGGCTTGTGCTGTGCTCCGTTCGCGATACTTTCCCTAAACTTGAAGCATTTACGACTGCTGGCTAATTTACGGCTACAAACTTTGTCTTTACATATACCTCTACTATTGTTGCAATGTCATACTTATTCACACATAAAGAGTTTCATTTACTATCTATGTACAAAATTAATAGTCAATAATAAAGTATAAAAAAATAAACAACTAATTGAATGTAACGATTTTTATGTACATTCTAGAAATAGCACATTGCACTTACAAGGGGAAGCTGCGATCTCCGGGAAAGCGATTTTGCTGGAACTTTAGAAAGTAGTGTCTGGTACCTGAAAATGTAGTTTAGAGACAATATTCGCGACCAATGGGCACAATTTTTCAAGATAACCGCTATTTAAACCAAATACGTAAACATGCATTAAGTCGTTTAACGCTTGATAACTTTGAAATGTTTTTTGAATCACAAATAAAAATTGACAATGCGACCTTCAATTTGAGAGGTTATATATGTAAATAGTTCAATATTAGTTCAAAAATTATGAGAGTTTAAAAATTAGACATAATAATTTGGAACTTTTAATGGTAATAAAAATGATGAAAATTTTTGAGTACAGATATCGTATCTAATTTCAAAACGCTCATAACCTTCGAATGAGTTGAGCTTTTGACTTTTACAACCTCTCAAATTGAAGGTCGCGTTCACAATTTTCATTCGTGATTTTCCGACATTTTATATTTTATTTAAGTAGTTGCCGAGCTATAACGCAGAAAACAACTGTACGAATTTTCATATTAGGTATTTGACTTGAATAGCGATTATCCTGAAAGATTGGACCCATTGGTTGCAAATACTGGTTCTTAGACTTGGTTTTTAGGCACCAGAAACGGCTTTGCAAAGTTTCAGAAAAATCGCTATTCTAGAGATCGTGATGGGCTCCCCTTGTTAGTATAATAACACAGTCACTTTGTAATATTTATAAATATAATCAGAATAAGGTAATGAGTATTTAAAAGAAATAATATAAATTATTTTATAGCAACTGAGATTTTCATTTCTGAAAATATCAACAAGTTTAACTTATTTATATTAGATTTTTTATACTGCCTTAAATATTTTGCTTCAAAGATAACGCCAATTCTTTACATAATAAAATATACAGTATTGATTCCTCGTTAAATCGGAGATTTTAAAATAATTTAAAAAAAATGCTTAATATATTTTATTTTAAGTATAAAAAATATAAATAAGTAATAGCTGAATTGATATTCTAAATGTTCGAGGGTAAAAATAAACTGTATATGTGTCAATTTTATAGCGATTGTATTTAAAAATATAAAATAAGTTTTTCAAATTTGCATTGGGCCATGCAGTTTACACTAAATGCTGCTGAATTACTGCAATCTAAATCTTACAATATTGACTTAATCTTTAAACTATTTTGTATTAAACAAATGTACACTTAACAATGTTACGCAAATTCTATAATATTCAGTTGTTTTCCCTGTAAAAAAGAATTTAATTAGAAGAATGCAATAGGATATTTGCATGAAAAAAGAAATAAATTAAGAGCAAAATAAGCCACAGATGTATATTTGGCGATCTTCCCAAAAATCATAATTTAAAAAGATGTACAGGCGTTTAGTGTTTCGTAATTTACGTATATACATATAGATGTAACTATCTATCTTGTATAATCCTCAAAAAATAAATAATACGATTAAATTATTTTAGCCCAAATATACCAAAATATGAATTAAACAATTATGTAAATTTTTTATTGAAAATCTTTAGATAATACAACGTAAACATTAAAAGAAGTAGCTTGACTAATCCTTTATGAGAAGGACTTTGATGGGAAAATTATTGATTAAAAACATTAAACTGAAATAATATTGACAGTTTCGCGTATTTCCGTTAAAATATTGTAATAGATTGAATTTGTCGCAAAAACATGCTTATATACCGAAGACAAAATTATAATGTTATAATTTAATTAACTTATCCTATCCAACTTACTTAGAACTCATCGCACGAACTTGTGACTCAAATCTGTGCGTAAGGCGTAATCCATGCCGCTAAACTTAATCAAGCCAATCTTAGTATACGATATAACCTCGTGCAATAGAATGAAAGTCAATCGAATAAAAGGCACGGAGAAGTATATCGCGCGATAAAATAAAAAGACCGCCAACACCGCAGATCATGCAGAAGATTCAAATTACCAAGAAGTTGCCATCGAGGAGATGAGCAGTTTATACACGGATGGCATATATACGACACATCGAGTCGATTCCGCAGATTATAATTATATATCTATGTATTTTGAATACACGCAACCGCATCGCGAAAAATCAGCGCTTCGTGACCCCACGCATAAACACATCGGCGCAAGGCAATCCACTCTTGCTTTGCGTTACGTATAAACAATGCCGATCGCTCGCCTATACATTATATCGTTGAAGGAAGGGCGAACGCTTTATAATGCGCGGCCGAGCCACAAGATGACTATACGTATATACTTCCGGGCGAGCGCACGTATATATATATATATATGAGTCGATCGCAGCACTTGAGGCGTGCAGGATCGGCGCCGACCGACGCGCGGACACGCACTTGTTTGCAATACACATAGGGAAGCTTCAAAGTCCGATTGATGAGCGGCCCACCTCTCGACCCTGCATGCATTCACCGATAAACGGCCATTCGTTCATCGGAGCTTGAGTGACTGTGTCAATATCAATATCGAAAATTTCCTTACAACAGAGCTCGGATCTAGTTTTTAAAAAGCCGCATCCTTTATAATATATATGTCGCCACCATTTAGTTCTTAATATTTTAATGCGTTTCGTATAGTTTCTAAAGCTGGTTTTGTAGGTTGAAAAAAATAGTGAATATCTTTATATTACTCAACTGTTGATGCCAAGAAAATTAAAATAAACAAGTAAACGTCTGGAATACTTATATATGTATGTGTGACCAATAAAATTGGATATTCTTTAAGATTTTCGTTGAACTTCTCATAGCTTTTGTCGGAAAATAACTTTTATAAGTGTTATTGTATGTCATGAAAAACAATGTAAAAAATCTAGTTTATTACTTTTTGACAAAAAACACAGATTGTTGTGTAAATATAATCACAAAGTAATAATAATTTTTTAACGTTATAGAAAGATATGGTACATGATTTACAGTTCATAAAAGTCAATGTCATTCATAAGAATTTTTATTTTAAAGAAAATGATGTAACTATTTTGCATGTTTTCAATGTCAGTAAATAAATAAACAAAATTACAGTATATAAATCATGGTTATATATTATTTGATGACCGAAAAACAGTCCATGAACTTAACATTGTTTTTTAAACGAAACCGTGATACAGAAGTAAGTAAGTTTTTAAACACTTTTTATTTCTGTAAGTTAATCATCGCGAGCAATTTTTCTGCACGCTATGCCCAAGTACAAATAGCGGTAAAAAGTGATTAATTATTATTAGTACAGCTTACTAATGCTTTTTAGTACTTTTCATCTGCAATTTATCCAAGAAATTATGATTTTGTTTTTAATTTTTCCTTCACATTTTTACCATATTATATGAAAGAAACTCTATTTTTAAGTATTTACTTACTCAATGAAATAGTTATCTAAAATTATTAAAAGAATGTGTAAAAAAATATTTTTTTTATATTCTCTTAATTTGATATATATATATATATATATAGTTGGAATAAGTCACTGACCGAAAATTATTGTATATTATAATAAATATGTCCAGTGAAGTTCTTCTATATAAAGGTCACTAAGAAAACAGCGAACATACACTAATGTTCGGTCTGCAGTGACCAATTTTGCTCTGATCTGGTAGTAAAATCTCACTAATTCAAATCAAGAGAGTTGAACTAAACTATGAAAAAGATGAAAGAAAAGCATTAAGACACGTGGCTTTTTCAAAGTTTGAAACTACACATATAGGTGCAGAGTACAGAGAACCGCATCGAAGATCGAAGCGAGTATTTTAACGACCTCTGCACCGCTATAACGCATGCATCCTTGTAAAATCCTTTCGCTCAAAGCCATTACGACTGCGCTGCACATTTCGCAAGACACGCGCTCTTCACCCAGAGACACAGTGCATTATTTACACGAATCGCTAGGTAAACATAGAAAGGTTCTCCTTGCTTAGAATCGCCTTACAAGCGCCGACCACCGTCGCCATCGCTGCGGGTCGTCATATCCAGAATATCCGTGTAGCTGCAGCTCGACCTGCACCGCGTCCGCCAGGAGATCGCGACACAGCAGAAGCGGCATGAGCGGCAGCGTCGAGGCGAGGAGCCCGGCTATATAGCTACATAACTCGAGGGCCGGGGCGGCGGGGGCGGGTTTGTTAAATCGATGCCGCTGCTGCGTGCGCTCGGCCGGCCCGCGGCGTTCGCCTGGTAGCCGGAATCGACCATCCGGAATCGACCATCCGGAATCGACCATCCGGTATTATATTTCCCCCCCGCGACGGCGAGGACGACTATACCATACGGCGGCGACGGCGACGAATCGCAGCGAGGCTAGCGGGGGAGGCAGCCCACTCCCTCGTACACTCCCTCTCGCTCCGTGTCCCGCGTGTATACCTATACTATAGTATTCCGATGGAATATACAGCCCGCCCGGACATGTACCGTCGCCGTTGCTCTACTCCTACTAATAATAATAATAATAATAATAATGATAATGGCTAATCTGCACGAGGCAAAACGCTCTATCCTTGGGCTTTACGAGCCGTTCGCCAATAGCTATATAGCTGCACGTATATTATACCTGCGCGCAAAAATAGAAAGTAGTCACCGCGCGCTCTCCTTGCGTTGCTACTTTACCTGCGCGCTCGACGATAGTCGTCGCTCTGCAGCCTATATATATACAGGGCTAAGCTGGCCGTAGATGCTCGCTGCAGTTACAGACCCGCGCGATGACAGCTCTCCTTCCTTTTTTCCGCGGATTTATGCTGCACTTTTATAGCTGCCTGACTCCACTGATACTTTTCCACTGTATATTGCACGAATGTGCGCTTGACACTTAGTCCTGCACATATGTACACGGACGAATCAAATGTCAACTATGTTCGCAGCTCTAATCATCGACTTATCATTTTCGATGAAGGTTGTATAAAAGATGCTTCGCTTCCAGGAGGCTTACTATTATTGTTATCACACGAACCGATACACTGCAAAATAATGTGGATGCTTTTTCAAGCAATCATTGGCGAAAAGAGTTTGTTTAGCTCGTTCTTTAGAACAAGGCAGATGTATAAGTCTCTAATATATACAACTTGTCAATTTTCACCAGTAGATTCAATCTATATATATATATATATATGTATAAAGCAAATTATCATTTTCACAATGCTTCATGTGCTACCATCGATGTAACACGATCAAGCTCTGTGATCGATTCCTTCATAACAATTTAACAAGTTTTTTTTCTTTTGATAAAAAAAAAATTAAGATATTTATATATACTATTTACTTGGGCAGCTTTATACCTTTAGTCAGATTTATTTAAGTCAACATTAATACGTCCAAAAATATCAAAAATATGGAAAGTATGTATGGAATAACTTACATCGATTGACAACAACACTCAATTATATGACGAATTACTTACAATTTATTTATATATTAAAAGTAAAACGATAACAGAAAGATATTACACGAACCTATATTGGTATATCTACATCTGTTGAAATAAATCCATTTTGTCAAGTGAATTTATTAATTTTCATCCATTGCGTGTTCGACTATTTCGCAGAAGCTGGGCTTTACGCGAAAGTAGAGCGTTTCTCGTGGCAACGAGTAATTTAAATGTAGATTTTACAATGTTATAGCAGAATAAAACTAATATTCCTCGATGCAGGGAAGAATTAAGTATCGATATTTACTCGCGAGTTATACATCGATATACGCTATAAACTAGCTAAAGAGCATAAAATTTAAGTGTTTTCCTTTATAAATGATATTTAAAGAAAATTAAGAATTCTGTTACGCGTTGCTTTACGTCAAAAGAACAATGTAATTATATACATGCATATACCCTTGCGCTTTTGCGTAATTACGTTAAAAGGATTCTGAAGATTTTTCTTGGATTGTGTTTTAACATTTTCATTTATTAGTCTCCGCAATATGTATTAGAATCATTTAAAAATCATTTTTTTCTGTTCGATCATTAGGTTATTGACATAGAAAAATGTCCATTGTACTAAATCTTTGCACATTTGCTTAAATGTAAAATAAGAAATATTTGTATATCTGTACAATGCACGAAAAAAAAAAGTTTTATGCGAAATGTAACTGTATGTGAAACGAAAGGATGAAGATATCAAAAGATGACTTTAAACTATTCTGCATATTTAACGACACTTCACACTTCAAAGTAAGTTATCCTTTAGTGAAAAAGAAGATAGCTATATAACTAAGCTTTAGCTAAGCTATAGCTATAGCTAAGTAATAAATTTATCAAATTAAATACCGTCTAATAAATGAGTTCTATTTTTTTCTATAATAAAATAAAAGCTAAACTAATAAAGTCACTCGTTATATGTAATACACACGTTAATATAATATTAATTTGCATAAGAATATAATTTTATGTATAATTACTTTCAAGAAATGTATGACTTTTTATCGAATTACGTAATAATTAAGTAAAGAAGTTTTAAGGGTTTAAGTTAGATTGACAGGAAAATAAGTGATTAGTCTGACAATGTTTTTTAAAATTACAAAAAGTTTAAGCAATAATAATAATTGATTTGGTATATAAAATTTGGTAAATGCATAAATTGCAGTTCTGAAGCAAAAATAAAAGTTCATCCGCAAAGTGAAGTTGTTAAATAGTTTAGTTTCCAGTCAAGAGGCTTCGCTCGCTCATAAAAGTTTGGTATTTCCTTAGCCATTGATGTCTATTGCCCATTTACAGTTCTTATGGTAGATTCTTGCAATTCTTTTCTTGTCTTTCTGTGCCGGTATTGTCTTTCACTTCGATATTCCCGGATGCCCTTTTTGCTATTGATTTAAATTATAGGTAGTGTCAACACTCAATTACGCATTGGAAAAAAACTCGGGGAAAGACTAATTGTAGTTGTACAGGAGCCAAAGAATTAAATTGCAATGTACTTCCTAGTATTTGTTGATTCTTAATTGCATCTGGTAAGCACGATATTTTAGCAATTTGTGAGATGAAAATTTCTGTTATTTTTTTCTTAACGAAAATAAAATGTAATACGATTATGATTATGCAAGCAATTATAATCGAATTGTCTTCGGTAAGATATTAGGATCTAATAATAAAAAGTGCTACAGAAAGTAATTACAACTTATCGATTTGATTTTAAATAAATGAGCAGAGATTGCTTAATTACTATAAATCACACCGAAACGAATAAAAAGAAAAAGCCATTGTAACTTGTAATGCGATGGGATTCATTTTCCACATTTCACTCAATTGCATCAACTAAGCCCAATAAAAATGGGATCGCCCGCGTTTAAATAGGATTATGATTTTAACGCAAATTACATTTATAAACATTTAAAAATGTGGAAATTTTATTATTTACATTTTACAAGTGAAAGTTTAACTGGTTAGAAGATACTTGAAAAGAATAGGACGTAACGCTTACGGCTATTAAAAAGATGATTGTAACCTTTTTCAGTTTTACTGTTCGATCATTATACTTTCCAATGCGCGGATTTGGATATTTCGATGCATTATGTGTCCTCGAGAGAAAATCGTTTCTATAACCTACAATTTCTGGTGTATGTAGCAGAACTTTTTTCCAACTCATCCTTCTCTAAGATAAATATAATAGGTACTATTGAAATATACATGTATGCTTAAGATATGCATTGATAAAATAACTCATTATATAGTTATACTTTAACCTATAATATTCTAATATCCTAAATTCATATTTCTTTATATAAGTAATTAGTTTGATATTCCATGTCACGAAAATAAAATATATTTTTTAGTCCGACAGAGAAACAAGGCAACAAATATAAGCATGTTTATTTAATGTAATTTCATTGTAATAAAACTACATAATAAACGTGACAAACATACATGCCATGTAATGTATGGTCGGATAGTTACGAGAAGATCTACTGTATAAATACAGTGCGATAGTAAAAATAAAAGTATAAGAGTTAGTCAGAGCGCAGATTTGGTAGGGCATATAGGAAAGCGATCGTTTACCTTAGCTCGACCGCTTAGCGATGATGAAATATTAGCTCGAAAGAACAAAGTCGTATATACTTATGTGTGTGTGTATATAAGGTCACTGATCGGTAAGAGATAGCCGCAGCCAGTGCTTACCGAGGGAAAATATTTACATATTCAGCGATCATCGAGGGGTGGAAGCAGTCCAAGTGTGAGTGTGTGTGTTCCCTTGCGTGTGAGCACCCCCCAGGAAAGATATGTTACGCTGATTGCACACGAACCCAAATATAATAATTACCGAAGACTAATATCAACACCATTATACGCCCTTTAACCTCATTGCACGCGATTAACAGTTTAGGTATACTTCTACTACACATTGAAAGGAATTCTCAAATTCTCGAGCGCTCAGTTTCTGCGACTCTTGTTTGTTCAGTAAGTAATTTATTATTTTACTTTATGCTTACTTCAAAAATGTGGTATAAGTATTTAACTTCTAACTGCGAGATAGTTTTTTTCTTTTGAAGTTTCAAACTTAATTTCTTCAATTCAATATTTTAATATTAATACGTATATGTAAAAAGACTTAAAGAATATTTGAATTGAATGGAAACATATTATGTTATGCATGCGCACTGGTTACGGGATACGTCTTCCCAAGTATCACGTATCCCTGTTATCTCTGCAATTCACAAAAAGACATACATAGGAAAACCTATTCGTTTCCTTGTTTTACACCAGGGAAACGATGAGGAATTTACGAAACACATTTACGAAAGTCTGACAAGGAGCGCAAGGATCGTTAAGTAGCTCTATATATCGGCAAACTTGTATATAGAAGGTATAACTTTCAAAGAAATGCAATAGGCAGGCTGGCAGTCGGCTCGCGATAACTGGAACTATGGAATAGAAAGATCAGAGACAATTATCGCTGCGCAGGGGGCGTGCGGGTAGCATTACATATCCACTGCGTGGGCTCGGCTACCGGAGGTGCCCACGGCCCATAGCCTTGAGTAGGGCCGCGATAACGACGAGCAAAGCTACACTGCTTGTTCGGATCCGCGCTCGGATCCGCGGGGGTAGCGCCGCTGCTGCACGGCCACACGGCTCGCGACTCGCTGCGGGGAATAATCCCCCCACTCGGCCGCCACCGCCGCCGCCGTCGCCACCGCCGCCACCTGCGCCCCTACAGAGCCGAGCGCGATCTATCCGCCAGGTGAGCTCCGGCGGCCCGGCCAATAGTAACCCGATCAGCCGCAGGACGATCGGCCGACGACGACGACGACGACGCAGCGGCTCGACGGCAGCCTCTCTCTCTCCCACATCAGCCGCCGCGTTAGCCCCGAGTGCATCAGCAGCAGCAGCAGCAACAGCATCAGCAGCAGCAACAGCAGCCCCGAGTCACGAGCTTCGCGAGCGCTCGCGACATGAGAGCAGCGAGTGGTTCGGTGCCGCCCCCGCAGCCCCCGAGTATTTGACCCTACCGAGCGCGCCGCGGAGAGGAGGCAGCCGAGGCGGCCGCTAAAGCCGCGCGCGGGGCATGTAGCGAGCTGCCCTCTTCCTCGAGGCTGCAGCGGCGCCCGATACAGTGCGCGGTGGTGCGAGGTGGTGCGCGGTGGTGCGAGGTGGCCCGGGTGAGGCGCGCGCCATGGAGTTCGCCTGGACGATGATGCCGGAACAGCCGGAGCCGGCGGTGGTGCTCCCGGTCGAGCTGCCGGCGGAGCTGCCGGCGGAGCTGCCGGCGGAGCTGCCGGCGGAGCTGCCCCCGGTGCAGTCCGCGAACACGAGGGAGGCCGCCGTCGCCGCCGCCGGGGTGCAGGTGCACGAGTTCCAGGAGGATCACCGGGTGCAGCAGCCGAGCGTCGCTGGACACCCGACGGCCCGACGACTGATCGCGAGCGCAGGTACGTCCAGGCCTGCTTTGGTCCCGGTGCTCGATCCTCGACCCTCGATGGGGCCGCCAGTGCTCGATTTCCTGCCAAGAGGCATTGCCGCGGCTCTGCAAGACCTGCACTGCATGCGCAGTATTTTCCTCCTTATAATCGTCCTACACATATATATATATATATATAT